>PVJX010047017.1:0-12046 GCA_004027295.1 Dolichotis patagonum | reverse complement strand
TTGTAACTGTTATATATTGGTTTATTGTTGACCTGTTATCTTTCTGCTGTTGTGTCTTTAGCTTTCGATTCTGTTTAATTGTCTGCCTTGCTTGGTGGTTTTATCCCATGTGTATCTAGAATGTCTGTCATTCTTTGTAGGATTGGTTTGGTGTTCATGAAGTTCTTCAGCTGTTCTTTGTCATGGAAGTATCTTATTTCTCCATCCATTTTGAAGGACAGTTTTGCCGGGTGTGTCAGTCTGGGTTGGAAGCTGCTTTCCTTTAGGATCTGAAATACCTCACTCCATGCTTTTCTTGATTTCATTGTTTGTGTTGAGAAGTCTTCTGTGATTCTGATATGTTTTCCTTTATATGTGATCTCTCTTTTCTCTCTAACAGTTTTTAGTATTCTGTTCTTATCGTAGATTTCTGGGATGATGATTATTATGTGTCTGGGTGTAGTTTTATTTTGGTTATGGCTGTTTGGAGTTCTATATGCTTCACTTATCCAAATGTCAGTTTCTCTTCTCATGTTTGGGAAGTTTTCAGCTATTACTCTTGTGAATATCCTCTTGATATCATTTGGGCTGTCCCCTTCTTTTTCATTTACCCCTATTAATCTTATGTTATTTTTCTTTGAATCATCTTGTAGCTGTTGAATTGTTATTTCCTTTTCTTTGTTATTTTAAAAAGATCTTGTCTTTCCTGTTCACTGGTTTCGAGGTCTGAAATTCTATCTTCACTTTTGTTGAGGCAGTTTTGGCAGCTTTCAATAGCATTTTTGATTTCCTGCATATCTCTTTGAATTTGCTTTATGTATTGTTTGTTTCTTATAGTGTTCATTCAGGGATTCTATGTGTTTGCTTTGTTCCTCTAATTTTTTAGCTGTGTCTTCACTAGATGTGTTCACTATTTCTTTCACTATTTTTAGGAATTCTTCTTTTACCTGGGCAAGTATGTCTTATTTGAATTTCTCCATAGCTTTCCCTAGTTGCATCTTTATTTTGTTTGATATCATTTCAGACATTTTAGGTGTATGGCTTTTTTTTTCTTCTATGTACATGGCTCCTAAGCTTTCTTGGGGTGGGCTGGAGCTTTGAGCCTGCCTTTTGGTCTTTCCTTTTGTCATTTTTCTATGTTTCCTTGCTTTGAGTGGTGTTCCAAACCTTCCTCTGGATGTGTGGTGAATTTTCTCTTGCACCCTCAGTTCCTGGAACAGCAGTGGCTCCTCCACAGGCTCTTGGCTCCCTAAATTGACAGGTGGAAGCTGGGCCTTGTAAGCTGTGGCCCACAGAACCTCGGGCCACAGTCCCATGTCCTAGGGGGTGAGTATGATCTCAACCGCCGGGAGTGCTGGTTTTAAGCTCTCCCCAGGCCAGCCCACACCGGGTCCTCAGGCTGCCAGCTCAGCCTCTGCCTCACGAACTGAGAGAAAGCCACTGGGCATGGTGCACCAAGGCTGTGGATCTTCCAGGACTCGGTCCAGTATACCTGGTAGCTAGTCCAAGCTCAAATGCCTGGAGTACAGGTTGCCAGCTCTCCAGGAGCCTGCCTTGGGGCGGCAGGACTCACCTTGCAGGGTCCTAACTCCCCTCTGCAGGCTCTTGGCTCCCTAAATTGTAAGGCAGATGCTGGGCATGGTAGACTGGAGCCCTGGGAACCTCGGGCCGGGCTGCTGTCCTGTGTCCCGGGGATCAGGTATCAGAAATCTTTGTTAACTGTACTCATAATTTTTCTACTGATTCTATTATTTGGCCCATGCATACTTAATTATTTCTTTGCTTTTGTCTCCTTCTAACAAAGCTGTATGTCTTCCCAAATAAAAATGATTCATGTCTATGCAGGGCCATTCAATACATCTTTTGCAGAGTATCTCTGAGAGCTGATCAACAACTATCACCCCTCTCAGCCTGATGAAGACAGATTCACCATCGCCCATTGCTCCTTCATGGCAGTTTGGGCTACTGCTTCAGAGGGAGAATTGTTATAGGCAGCTGAATTATATAGCAATATTACTGAAAGTCAGACAGGGCGAGGCCCTCCGAGGAAACTGTGCAAAAGACCAGATACCTCACAAATTTGAGGGAGACAGAGACCTCCACTGTGGGCCAGACTTCAAGACAAAAGATAAAACAAATGCAGCCACATTCTTCCTTAGGATAAACATCAGGGATTGGTATTCTAAATGGGTATCTATCACACTGAAGAAGCCAGAGTCACTATCCAACCCCCTATAGGAAGGGCTACTGCTTTATATCCATGTCTGTTTGCTGCATGACTCACTGTTCCATTTGTCCGCAATTTAATCAATTTTAATGAAACAATTAATCTGACTGTTTTCCATAGTTCTATCCCACCTCATGTCCACCACACAAGTTCCCATTTTCCTCCCACCTTGTTCCCACCTCTCCTTGGTGTGTTGCTCTATAAAATCCCTAGAAAAGACAGGGACAATGGCAGCCCACTCGAGACCCATTCTGTGCTTCTGTCAGCCAGAAGCCTTCTTTATCTCAAGAAATATATTCCACTCTTAATCTCCATTGTTCTTAAAATTCACTTGATTTTAGAGAGCAAAAACTCATACTAGACATTTAGTGGGTTGGGAGTTTCTTTCCCCTATATAAACCACATGTATAATTTGTCCTTCTTTCTTCTTCACTCTTTGATTTGCAGACTTCGTGCTTTTTTTGGAAATTCTGCTCGAAGTGGTATAGTCTTTTTTTGTGTGTGTACTAAGGATTGAACTCACGACCTCACACTTACCAGAGAAGTGCTTGTGCCACTGAGCTAAATCTCTGGCCCAAGAATGTCATTTTTTTTTAAATTTGTGAAATATTAGCAGTCAATCTTTATAGAAAATGAGGAAGTACAAATTTCCTTACCTATTTTCAGAGGCAGGCAAAGGAGCAATAATATGATTTGTTCTTTGCATGAATAAAGCAAACTTTGTACTTTCTGGCATGACATAAATTATGAAAATAATTTCCTCATCTGTTTATAATTGAGGTCACAAACTTATTTTTTATAAAATAATGTGCAATAGAAGGTAACAATTTAATTGCCAAATAGATTTTCTATATGTCTAATAGGATTTTGTCTTTTTTCCTAGCTTTGTTTAGTTTCCTTGTGAGGGTCACAGTGTAGTCACAATCCCTTATGCCTGTGGGTGTTAATTTTCATAAAGACAGTCAAAGCAGCAACCAATCTAGTTCATTATTCCTACTGAAAAAAAGTTAAAATAAGCAGTATTAAGATTGTGTTGGTAAAACCAATTTGAAGAAAACATGTAAATAATTTGCCTTCCAACATACATGCTTATTATGTCATCTATTATGGTTTTTATCTAGATAAACCAAACCCCCAAAGCCTCATGCACTTACGGGTGGGCTTTTGGGGAGGTGACTGACCATTGGTGTGTGGTACTGGATTAGTCCCCTGATGGGTGTATAACTGGATGTGACCCTGGGATGTGAACTCTGGTGAAGAGATGTGTCCTGCAGATGTGGCCTGGAAAAACATCTTCCCTTGACACCCTGCTCACTGCTTCCTGCCTGCCAGTTCTCTGCCACACCACTCTCCCTCCGAGCCAACTGTGGACTGAAACCAGCTCAATTGTGAATCAAAGTAAATGTCTCCTTTAACTCTTAGATGTTGGTGTTTTGTCCCAACAAGGAGAAAGTTACTAAGGCCCTGCCTAATTTACCTTGCACACCTCACGTGATTTAGCTCAGGTATAGTAGATTTTTCAGACTAAAAAATACATAATGTTTCCAACATGCATCATAGGGGTTGTAAACAACAACAAAAAGACATATACAATGACTATTATATACAAGAGTTGTTATTTTGTAATTTTTCTTATCAGTTTTGGTATTCACAATGCCTTTGATAAAATTTATTACAAAGGTATGTTATAACGTATTTCTTATATTCAAAGAAAATTGCTTCTTCAAAGTATGGAATGAATGTCATATTTTCCAAGAAAGTAAAGTTCAACCAGAGAAACAAATATATCACCTAAACAACATATGGGCTCTCATTTAAAAGTTTTCTTCCCACATATAATATTTGAAATCAGAGAATTCTACACTCTCCTATTGTCTAAACATTTTCTGGAATTGAACATTTAACCATATTATGAAAGCTGCTAAAATTGCTATATATTTAAAATTTCACAGAACCCTGAAAGTTACATAATTTAATCATGTATTTCCCTAGGTGGCATTTTCCACTGTTTATACTTTACTGAATGAGAAATACAGAGTGTCTTGACTACTACATGCCGTACAGTCAACTGCATGCTTTTTTCCAGAAGTATGGAAACAACTTAATGTCTTGTACATTTCATGCATTAAAAAGTTTTTGAATTGTTTGAAATGCTGCAAGAATTTAGTTCTAAGCCTTTGCCAAATTTCTTAAAGTCTCACATAATCTCAATAACCAGAACACCTTCAGTGCAGACAGACCTGTCTCCCTATGCACATTGCCTACATACTCTGTAAAGAAGTTTCCCTAATACATGGTTTGGATTGAATGTTCATCCCAATGTTCAATTTTTACCCTTTTGGAAATCAATAAGACTCTTATGGGGATGGATTGGGTCATTATCCTCATAGAAACATAGAAACAACCCATCTGCTGCTTCAGTGGTAAAACTAATTACAGGTTTATACTACTTAGATCACGGATTCACCTTGGATCAGTTAAAATATGACAAGAGTGTCACTTGTGATCCTAGATATATAACCGGAGATGTAGAATTCTCAGAGTTCTTTAATTTCACTTTAAAACACCATCACCTAAACTAATACTCCTCTATTATATTTATGTCACAAAAGAAAGTTAAACAGCGCTTCATGTGCTTTATCTTTTCTTTCCTGAATCCATGGTCATTCTGCTGACCCTCACCCACCACCCTATTAAATGGCCACAACTTTATATGAGTTCCATCTCCACTTGTCTTATTCTTTCTTTGGTGACTTCCAGGTAATAAAGTTCTGGTGGTTGTGGCAGAAGTGATTGAAGTGGAATAAAGTGACCATTCATTCAAAAACTACAAATCTTAAGTCTACTTGAGCCCTGGATGGCCCATGCACACAATTTTATCAGCTCTGTATCAATCTATTCATGCTCGTAAATGGAGAAAGTATTAAGCAAATAATAAGAAAAGCATTCAATATCAAATGGAAAAACAGTGGAAACTAAGATTTCCATCTAATCTAAGTAGCTAGAATTTTATCCAAAATAAATACCTAAAACAATGAAAAGAGGAAAATAGGGAAGGGAAGGAAAGAACCAGAAGGTTCTAAAGATGGAGCACCCTAACACTATGACCTAGTTTCTCACACAAAAATGACTAAGTGTGATATAGTACAACAACTGTATAAAATAAACCACTAATAACAAGACCAAACAAAACTACAGTTTGTTTAGGAAATAAAATGATTGTTTTGAAGACTCATAGGGGTTACCTTATAACAAATGCTCTAAATTACTTGGTTTAGACAAAATATTTATTATGTCTAAAGTAGAACTATTTTGGTACTATAAATACTACCCTATAAGGCATGTCATATTCAATATTTCTGTAGATTATCTAAGAGAGTGATTTATTTAAATATAAATTTCTCAGCTCTCAAATAACTTTTAATAACTTTGTGTGGTTAATTGCATTCTATTTTTATACAAATCAAGTATGACATATGTATATATATGCAAAGTATAAATATTGAAAGTTTTAGCTGTTCAAATTTAAACCATTTCCAGAAATTGATTGATAAAGATGTAAATTTTTCAACTCACCTACTGATGCCAAAGCACCTGGGAGCCACCTTGTGTTGAGGGACATGACCTGAAGGCTTCCACAGTGATCCCTGCCTAGCTGTGCAGCTGTGGGACTCTGCTCACAACCTGCTAGGACCCCACCCAGCATCCCCAAACAGTCTGGGACCTCTGGGTCATCATTTGGGTCCTTGTTGGGCCCTGCCAGGGACCATCAGGCAGCTGGGAGCTGCCACTTGTTGAACTGTGCAACCTGAAGACCTTCCACAGTGAGCTCTATCTAGTTGTGCAGCCCCAGGACTTTGCTCACAACCTGGTTGGGCCCTGCCCAGTGACCTCAAGAAGACGGGGAGCTTTGATGTGCCACATGGCCTGCCCAGTGTACTCCATGTACTATTCAGCCTTAGTGCACCACTCAGAATCTGGTAGAGCCCAGCCCACGAACGTCAAGCAGCCAAGAAGCTTTGGTGAGCTACGTGGGATGTGCTGAATGTCTACCCACAGGGATGTGAGGTTGATCTCGCTGTGACATCTGTCACCCATTGATCGCCAGGGCTGATTCAGCTGCTCTGGCTGGGTAGGCAGGTGTCCTCTTCCTCCCTCAATGATCCGTATGTGTCCCTCCCAAAGCTGCGCACTCAGTCGAAGAGGACAACCACCCCTGATAGAGGAGGGCCGTTCCTCAGTCAAGAGTATAAAAGTAGCTGCGCTCCCCTGCTAGAACCTCCAAATAAGCCCTCAAGACATAGTCTCCCAGGTAAAAGAACAAATGATAAATATAATAAAAGAATGCTGAATGCATCTAAAGAAGACATAGTTCATATCAGAGGAATACAGCACAATGATTAAAACCCTGAGTAACCAATATAAGAACAGTGATAGAGAATTTCAAAACAAAGTAATAAGAGGTATCAAAAGACATTTTATAGAAATAGTAGCTGAAAATTTTCTAAACATGGGAAAGGAAACTGACATACAGATAAGTGAAGCATATCAAACTCCCATTGGCCATAATCAAAATAAATCTATACCTAGACATATAATAATCAACATACTAGAAATTCAATATAAGAATAGAATATTAAAAGCTGTTAGAGAAAAGAAACAAATCACCTATAAAGGAAAGCCCATTAGAATCACAGCAGATTCTTCAACACAAACAATGAAATTAAGAAGAGCATTGGAGTGAAGTATTTCAAGTCCTGAAGGAAAATGACTTCCAACCCAGACTGACGTAGCTTGCAAAACTATCTTTCAAAATCAATGGAGAAATAAGACAATAAAGAACAGCTGAAGAATTTCATGACTACTAATCCAACTTTGCAAATAATACTGAAAGATATCCTAGATAGACATAAAAATAATTATGAATTCAAGAACACCAGCAGAAAGAAAGCACCAAGAAGCACAAACAACTAAACAGAGGTTAAGGGTAAAGTCCCAACAGCAGAAAGATAACATAACAGAAATAAGCAAATATATAACCATTAATGTAAATGACCTGAATTCATCAATTAAAAGAAACAGACTGGCAGCATTGACCAAGAAGCAACACCCAACCATATGCTGTATATAAGAAACCCATCTAATCCAAAATGAAATTCATAGACTGAAAGTCAAAGGATGGAAACCAATACTTCATATAACAGGAACTCCTAAAAGGAAGGGGTAGCTATTCTGTTTGTAGACAATATGAATTTCAAACCAAGAATGATGAAAAGAGATAAAGAAGTTCACTACATACTTAGGGAAAAACTTCAAGAGGAAGAGATAACAATTTTAAATTTGCATATGTACAAACATAAGAGCATTCAGCTATATAAAACAAATACTCATTCTGTTTTGAAGTCTAATTATGCTTTTATACTTGGTTTTTATTTGTTTTAGTCTGCTTTCAATTATTTGATTTCAATATGTTTGAAGGTATGGACAGCTATTTTGAAGGAAACAAGAGACATGATGTTAGTCATTATTGATTTCCTAGTGTCTGGTTTTGAAGACTCGTAAGGCTGTCATTCTTTTGATTGCTTTTGTACCATTTGGTTTTGTATTAACTTATTGTGTGTGAAGGTGTGGGCAACTGTTTTGAAGAAAGCAAGAGACAACATGTTAGCCACTGTTGATTTTCTATTGTCTTCTCTCTTTTTTTTTTTGTCTTCTCTTGAAGTCTTATTTGCATTGTTTTACTCTGATCTGTTTTGTTCTGTTCTGTTTTGTTTTGTTTTTGTTTTGTTCTTTTAAAAAAGAATGTAAACTTTTCAAAACAACACATAAAGATTTCAAATGCAGTTAATTTGATATTTGAATATGAATACAATAGTTCAATTTTTCTAGAATCAAGAAAAAAAAGAAAAAAGAAAAATATATCCCATGTATATGCTAAGATAGACAAAACAAGCAGTGGGACTATATGAATAGAAACCCACTGAATCTATTAATGACAACTGAAAAGAAAGTTTCACAACAAAATTTTCAATGGAGGGAGAAGAAGGACTTCTTTATCCCAATAAGAATTTCTTTGACAACATTAGAGTGTATCACATTGAGAAAAACATAATGAAAGCATTTTTATGCTTAGGAAAATTGGAGAGATTTATTTTGATGAAAGTCTCAAAGTACAGTTCATCTCTACCCAAATGAAAAAGGACAGAGAACAAAAATCAAGATACAGTTTATCATACGTTATACAATGAGTAGAAAGATGATTGTTTTCATCTCTCATCTGTGAGGATATGTTTCAAGAAATAACTTCCAAAATCTTTTAAAAAATGGTTTTCTCATTATGAGATATATATGTATAGTAGAAAATATGTTGAACATCGATCTTAGATAGAATTACATTATGACATTCATGGATAGTCATACCATGTAGTTGTTAGATCTCTTTGAACTGTTACAAAAATTACTGAAGAGAAATATGATGAAAGGTTCATCCCTTGAAGAATATTAACATAATGACGGTTGGTTGCTGGATTTATACTTAATTTAAATAATCTTTTCTAGGTAAAAAGCATACATGCTTCTTGTATGATATTAACTGTTTAGTACTCTGAGAATGAGTGAACTTCAGCAATATTAATACTAATCATCTAAAAGAAACTTTAAAAATTTAATGCAGCATAAACAATTTAAAGTTAGCTAAGATACTTTTTTTAGGAGAAAGCATCATATAGAAGAAAGAACACTGTATTTGAAGAGAACTACATAAATTTGATTCACAACTTATTTATTCACTAGTTACACTATATTTTTATTTATAAAACATAATGTACATTCTGGAAAAATCACAGGAATGTATCATGATGATCAAATGCAATGATGTGTTTAATTTTTCTAAACTTGAATACATGGTATGGGTGCAATATATACTTATTATTTGCTGCTAAATTAATACTGGAAGGGTGAAATAAATGAATGTTTTACAATAACAGCATATATTGTCTCATGAACTACTTTGTATAGCTATTTCAGAAATGAAAAAGCTTCTTGTGGAAGAAACCAAGTAACTCACTGGAACTTGTCTATCTGGAAGAAGCAAATCTGACTGGAAATTCACTGCCTGTTACCACTTTACATATAAAAAGATTGAAGTAATTGTTGTAAATACAATGCATTAGACACATTTTGATGCTACTTAAATTATCTTGGCTTCACTTAGGTGCTTATATTGATATAAGAGAAAGAAACTCCTAACCCACTATATGTCCAGTATGAGTTTATGTTCTCTAAAATCCAAGAGTGAATTTTAGGAATAATAGAGGTAAAGAGTAGAATATATTTCTTGAGATAAAGAAAGCATCCATCTGACAGAGGGACAGCAGGGGGCTGGAGTAGGTTACCGAGGTCTCTGTCTTTTCTAAGGATTTTATAGAGCAAAACCCCTAAGTGAGGCAGATAGAAGGTGGGGAACAATGGGAACTTGCAAGATGGACATGGGGTGGGAGAGAACTGTGGCCAACAGTCAGATTAGTCGCTCAGGTATAATTGATTAAATTGGGGAGAAATGGGCAAGTGAGTCACACAGCAGACATGGATAGAGAGCAGTGGCTCTTCCTGTAGGGGATTTGGGTTAGTAATTCCTGGCTTCCTCAGTATGGTAGAGACCTGTTTAGATCATCAATCCCTGATGTTTATCCTAAGGAAGATTGTGAATGCATTTGTTTTGTCTTTTGTCTTGAGGTCTAGCCCACAGTGGAGGTCTCTGTCTCCCCCACAGTAGTTATCTGGTCTTTTGCACTGTTTCCTTTGAGAGCCTAGCTGTGTCTGACTAGCTATAATATTTCTATCTAACTCAGTTGCCTGTAACAATGTTAGTCAACTTTCTTGTCACTGGGACCAAAAACCTGAAACACACAACTTAACAGAGCGTTTATTTTTGCTCAGAATTGCGAGAGCTTCAGTCCACAGTCAGTTGGCCCCAGGACAAGCACATCACAGCAGGGAGGACGTGTGAAGCAAAGCTGTACAATTTCATGGAAGCCAAGAAGCAGAGCAGAGAACCGCACCAAGGACGCAATAGAGACCACAAGGTCACATCTCTGTAACCCACCTAGACACACCCAGGAATATACTTTACTAATTGCCTCAGGGACTCACCAGTCAATCAACTTGTTAACTAAGTTCAACTGGCCTGCTGTCCATATATGTCTGTCAAATATCTTCATGGTGGCACAGGTGAAGCTCCTTAGCTTGTGAACATACCTGCAACTAATGAGAATGCAGTTTAGAAGTGAAAGTCGCCCATCCCCATGAGACTAACTTTAACAATGGGACCATAATTAAAGCAAGGAATGCTTCTTCCTCCAGTTCCATAAGGAAAGTGTTTTTAGATACATTTTTAATTCTCCTCAGAAGGTGTCCTAGGATGTAATAATAGCTACCCATGGCATATCTGTGGCCAACTTGATAATGCAGTTCTTCATCTGGCTTTTCCTTCTTCTTCATTCACTTCCTCATCCTGGGGGACATGTCTCCAATAAGCTCTCTGCAGTACAGAATTTTACCTTGATTTTTGCTTTTGTGGCAATCTAGGTTAAGACTTATTGTTTGGACAGTCACATACTTTTAGTAGCTGCAGTTGACTCTTTGCTACCTGGAGACCTTGTGCCAATATTTGTATAGATAATATCTCCAAATGTGTTAGCATCGATTCCATATTGTTGTAAGTCTCTATTAAATTATATCTACATGCTTCTTCCAATATGTCGAAGAGCACTTGGAACAGGTAGGTTTTCCTTTAAGCCTTGGGTGAGTTACGACGCATGTCAGTGTTGTTACTGTTTTACACATGTCTTCTCAGAAGACTGAATTCTCCAGTTTTTCAGACATATGTTAATATTTCTGTGAAAGCATTTTGTAGATATGATAATCAGCACATTTTAAATAAGGAATATTATCTTAGGTAAAGTTGGGCTGGATTCAATTGTCTGAAAAACCTTAATAACAGAGCTGAAGCTTTCCAGATGGGGAAGAAATTTTGCTTGTGTACAGGACTTTAAGGCCATGCCCAAGAGTTTCAGTCTGACTTTCCCGATGGCCTGGTCCATGGATTTCAGACTTGACTGGACATCCCTATCATGGCAAAACCCCAGTACTGGTTACAGTTACAAAGAATTAGAATTATTTTCTTTATTTCTTTGCTGTTTTCAGTTTCATTGATTTTCTTTTAAGTCTTTAAAAAATTTCCTTCTTAATGTGTACATTGAGACATTTGTTTTTTTGTTTTCTAAGTTATTATGATATGTTTGGTTAATTGATTTCATGATTTTCATCTTTTCTAATGTATGTATATAGTGTTATAACTTCTCTTTCCTCACTACTATAACAAAGTATTAGAGGTTTTGATATATTGTTCTCTCTCTCTCTCTCTCTGAAACAATTCAAGGCATTTTTTCTATTCTTTTAGGATATCTGTCCTCTGACTTTTGGTCTTTATAAATATATTGTTCAATATCTAAGTGTTTCAAATTTCCTATTACTTTGTATTACCTTGTATTATTTCTAGTTTGTATTAATAAGCAAGAAAATATTATAAATGTATTCCAATATTTCTTTTTAGTGGAGCTGACTGTGGTTTATGATAATGTTTCAAAAGAATCTGTTTTCTGCTGTTGTTGGGGGAAGTACTCAGCAAATATTGATTAGACTGTCAGTTTATGCTGAGTTCTTGATACTTAATAATTTTCGGTCTAGTTATTTTATCAATTGTAAGAGGATGACATTAAAATCTCCAACTATCTTTATGGATTTAAATATGCTTTTTTCAGTTCTTTCAGATTTTTTTTT
>PVJX010047016.1:0-12033 GCA_004027295.1 Dolichotis patagonum | reverse complement strand
CCTGCCTAACTTGGGTTTCACTACACCATTAACCATGTTTAAACATGTATTCCTAATCAAAAATATCACTAGAAGACAAATGTCACTTTCCTATTATGTGCCTGCTTAAAAACTCCAGACAACTTTCTTTTTCCTAGTTTAGACTTGTTTACGTCTTCCTAGAGATTATGTTATTTTCTAATGGCTCTGAAGAAAGCAAAAAAGCCAAGGTCCTCGGGATTGTATTACTGTCCTTGTCTTAGATCTCAAGTGGGGATCCAGTAAGAAAAAGAGGTCACATCTTGTGGCCTTCTCAAGGCCAGTGGTCATGCCACATACAAAGATAGAATTCTTGTCTGCTGGAGGTTTCATACATGGACATATACTTTCCACCTCTATGACACCCTCCCCTTCACCCACTTTAATCATGCTATTCCTCATTTCAATTCTCTCCCATTCCATTTCCAATCTAGAAAGGGCCCTCCCCTCTTGTCTATCAAACTGTTACTTAGCCCTCCTAAGTACACCCTTCATTTACATGTCTCTTTTCTGAAGGCTCCACTGACGAATTAAGTTACTTTCTTCTGACATTCACAGATGGCAACATGTGCTTAGTCTCTATCATTCCTGGAGATACCTCCAAAGTGATGGAACAGAATAGTTTGTGACCTCAGGCTGTTTGTCTTTCGTTCTCTACCTTAATTTCCTGGGAGGGCAGACAGCATGTTGTCTGTGTCTGAATGCTCCACCATTCCTAATGAAGAACATATAGATGAAAGACTCATCTATATGTTATTTATTCAGTATTTGCTGAATAAATTAAAGAGAGGGGTTATGACATCATTATCTGTTAATAATAATTAGTGATATTGCTTGCTATTGGAGAAATCAAGACAAACACAAGAGGTGCGCTAAAGACTTAAAGAACTGAATAAGATTGAGAAATCCATCTTGCGCAGGCTTCGGTTGTTTGGGAAGCTAGAGGACCTGCTCACCCCCACCTCAACCTACTTAACCTTCAGGCGGGCGGAACTATTGGGCTGACGGCAGCCGGGAAGACTTTAACTGACGTTCTGGACTGGGCGGAAGTGAAGGCAAGAAAAGGGTGAAACACTAGGCCACCGGAAGACGTCGCGTTTCCGGTCCCACATCGCCTCTACGCCCCAGCCCCCTCATGAAAGTCGCTTTTGAGACAGTGACTGACCGTTGGCTCAGTACTCCGTACCAGCGCTTTGCGCTGCGGAACTGCCGGAGGAGCGGGGCGGGGCGGCTTAGCGAGGCCTCAAGGGGCAGCTTCGGAACACAAGTCGCGCCATCCTGGCGGGGCTTCGGTCCAGGTGTTGAGGCCGGGGCTGAGGAACGTTTGCAAAGCCGGGTTTCTGCTCAGTGGGCGTTTGTCAGGGACGAGTCAGGACCCGCCTGCGCGCTTCTTTCCTGAAAATCCATTCTTAAACTTACTTCGGGTTACAACGTTTTAAGAACCTTGCTTAAAAGTGAATTGTAATATAAACTGGTACAACCAATTTTTTCAACCCTTACAGACTGTTGAAAACTTAGTGCTGACATGTTGACATTGTCGAGGGGAAGGAAGAGAGGCGAGGCTGTATTTTTTGTGGTCTGGCAAGACAGCTCTGCTGTGAAGGCGTGGCAGAGCCCTCGCTGGGCGAGTTTGTCCTGCTGCTTAGTGTCTGCCCTTTGTTAGTGGTACACTTCCTGTGTCGCGGTTGCTCATCTGAAAGAAAAGGTCAGACTAGAGCGGTGGTTTTCAAAGTTGTTTAGAAACTAGAAATGCAGATTATAGGGCTAGCCTTGGACCAACTGAATCAGAACTGAGCAGTCTGTTTTTTGAGAAGAGATTCACAGTCGTACTGAACCCCAGGGAGTCGATCAGAGAGGGAGGAGCTATGCTTGTTAGTGTAGTTCATAAAGCCATCAAGACCCTCACTAATCTGGTGCCAGTAACTATCTAGGATAATCTTAAATCAGCAGGCCTCCTCATCTCCATAAAATTGCTAAAAATTCCATAAGGAAACTTGCTCTTTGAATCCTAGCCCTTTAAATACACTATGGTTTTTTGTTCTTTGAGTTTTGTTTTAGCAGTCACCTTTTCCAGAAAGGCCTCCCGATAGTTAGATGGCTTCCTTCTCTGCTCTTGTGGCACCTTACAATTATCTGTTATATCCACTTAATCATTTTTATCAGTCCCCCTTCCCAGCTATGTGAGGGCAGAGATGGTTCTATCTCTGCACACAATGCAAGCTGCATAATATGTCCTTAATGTGTCACTGCCTAAGTGAGTACTCTCTGCGGGCTCAGAAGAAGACTTGAATCTTTTTAATCTCTTCGTCATTGATACAGTGTGTTTTTCATGTTATAAACTTCCAGTAATTGCTGATCCATCAGTACTTCTTACTTTTGGTGGTCGTTACAGTTTATAACATTAACCAGGTTCTAAACTTGTATCTGTTAACCCATTTGAGCTTCTCAGCAGTATTGTGAATTATACTAAAGTAGGTATTGTTTTAATCATTTTTTTTTTTTTTTTGGTACCAGGTATCGAGCTCATGACCTCGCGCTTGCCAGGCAGGCGCTTAAGCCACTGAGCTAAACCCCCAGCCCTGTTTTAATCATTTTAACCACTGAGAAATGACTCATTAAATTGCTTTCTATGGTTACCTGTTTCTGTAAAAATTATTTATTGGCTTCTCTGTGCAAGGCATTATGATACACATATAGAAGATATCAAAGTTATTAATGATGTGATCCTTTGTCCTCCAGAAACTTTAAGAAAAATAAAACTTATCCAGGTGACCCCAAATAAAACTGTATACAGTGACTCTGACCTTGAGTAAGTTGCTCCATCAAAGCTCTAGAAGTTTGGTGGACAGAATAGTCATAGGTGACAGTAGAGGGTAGACACAATTGTGGCAGAGATAGAAACTGCATGATAACATCATGACTATTGAATAATTTTGTTACCTCTTGTTTGTGCTGCTGCTTATTTATATTGTCCTTATTCCTCATTTGCCTGCTTATTTGTTTATCGTGAGTTGGAGATGACATTTGAAAAATATCTTTAGAAATAAGACCTAGGATGGCATCTTCCAGATAGGATTTTCATTTGCTGTACCGGGCATTTGGAGCACTAGCAATCCATAATCCTTTTAACCCAAAGTGAAGCCTTCATGTTTTAGGCCCCCCATAACTAAGCTAAAGCTATAAAGCTAAAGTTTTATGTGAAGACATTTTACTTCTAGTTTACCTCAGGCTCATACTGTGGCCCTTTGGAGCTGCTACTTTAAGTGCCTAGTAGTTTTCCAGACCCCCCTACCCATCTTTTTGGGTTTCTAGCCAGTTACAGTTTTCAAAAATAGCTCATTCCTCAGTCTCACCATATATTGCCTGGGCAAAGAGAATTCAAAAATGCCAACCTCACTTCTCTGAATCTTCTCCTTAATCTTGGCTCACTGATTTTTATTATGTTGGTAGCTTTTTAATGATTTGGGGAATTTTTTTCTTTTGCAATGCTGGAGATTGAAACCAGAGCCTTCATAATGAGTTACATCCCCAGCTCTTTTTCTTTTTGAGACAGTCTTGCTAAATTGCCTGAGTGGGAACTTGAATTTGAAATCCTCTTGACTCAGCCTTCCTCAGTCCTGAGGTTATAGGCATTTTGGTAGGAAATTTTAAAAATATTTTCACTGAATTTTTAGTTTGCTTCAGTGGAAGGTTGGTCCATATTATCTCCTAGAAAAAGTCTGATACAACTTTGGATAGAAATATGGATCAGAACTTTGAGAATAGAGAGGACATGAACAGAGAAACTATCAGAAAGTGCTATGCAAGGTCATTTGAGGGAGATGATGTAGGGGTCATAGGAAGATAAGATCAGGACAAGAAGATTAGTTTTATTGGTTTCCTTCCCTTGCTGCAGCCAGCATAAGGGTCAACGAATTTATTGGGTTAACGCTCATATTGTTACTTCTAATCCTAGTTAAACCCATGGCATTTCAGGAACAAGTCATGTTGTTTAACTTAATTGCTTCCTTGTTGGGAAGCCTCTTATTCCAAATGCAAACTCTGCCAAAAGGAAAGCAAAACCTAAAGCGTAGATGGATTGTACCCCCCCCCAAGAACTCTGAAGCATCATCTCTGTTCTCAGTGAGCCACCCTCAAGGACGCCAGGCAGTGGATGCATTCAGGACATCAAAGCTGCGCTGCTGAGGCAGAATCCCGGAGCTGAAGCAGATGGAGCCCCTGCCTGTCTGCCTTCCAGGGCTCTAGGTGCTTTGCTGAATAGAGACAGAGCCAGATCCTGCTGTGTGGCCAGCACATCATCCACCGTCCACTTCCTTTCCCTTTAGTGCTTTCTACTATAGAGGCTAGAATTGGTCAATATTCACTGGCCCCATCTCCCTGCATCTTGCAGTGGTCATGTGAACAGTGCTGGCCAGTGAGCTGTAATCAGCAACTTAGTTCTAAGGCTCTAGCTCTGCTAATATCAGACAGATGGAGGTGACAGTGGTTCTAAACTTGAATGTAGATCTGTTGCCCTGAAGCAGCCTTCTTGTGACCATGAGAAGACACAAAAGGGGAAAAAGCCTAGACAATTTCAAAGGCACCAGCCCTGATACTGCTTTCTTTTTCCATGAGAAAAAGAAACCACTATTATTCAAGCTAAGTTTTCTATAATTTATAAATTCAAACACTTCTAACCAATGCAGATGAGTCTCAATGCCAGGACCCTGCATCAGAATGAAATCATCTTTGGCTTTAGAATGAAAATATGACCAAACAATAAATAACAATGGGCCCTCCTGTGAGCCTAGAAGTGAGTATTTGATACTGTAGAGATCACCAAAGTCTCAAGCACTGAAGACAAAACCCAGTTGATGCATCCAGTACAAATGAAATCTAACTATCAAGTATTATAAAAGCCTTTGATAATGTAGTAGTTTTGGACATACTTTAGCCATGGTATCATTACAACCAATATATAAAACATAACATCTCCATGTTAAGGAAGGTTGCTACAGAGAAACTTGACTTATTGGCCCCTGCACATCTTTGGTAATATGCAGTTGAAAAGTTCTGGTGTAGCCCTACATGTGATTTGACAGTTGAGGAAACTAGAAATTTCCTTGGTAAAATGAAGGTACCTTGTTTTAGGAGATGTAATAAATCTGTGGTGCCCAAATGAAATTCGTATCTGCGGGACCATTTTCAGGACTGTTTGTCACAGAGGTCGATAGAAGGTGGTGGATAATTTTAAGTTAAACTGTATGGCAGTAGCAATAGTGGATATAGTAGATCAAATGCATGAGAAGTCAGGATGAGCACAAACAGCTAAAGCAAGCTTCCTGGAAAAGTGCATGAAAGAGGAATAAACTCAACATAGATCCATGGTTCCATTCCACCCAAGGACATTTGACAATATCTAGAGATACTTTGAGATGTCATAGCCTGGAGTGGAGTATCATCTAATGGGTGAAAGCCAGGGATACTGCCAAAAGTCTTACAGTGCCCATGAAAGTCCCCTGCAACAAAGAACTGTTCTACTCATAATATCAATAATACCTAAGTTAAGAAACCCTGAAGTGAATGGAGAGACAGCCAGGCAGAAGGAACGACCTGGGCAGATGAACAGAAGTAGAAAGAAGCAATGACTTCCTTGAGAACAAAGCATGCATCTCTGGGTCTCTCCCCAACACAAAGCTGCCTGTCAACCAGGTATAGTGGTGCATGCCTGTAATCCCAGCATTTGGGAGGCTGAGACAGGATTGCCACAAGTTAGAAGCCAGCCTGGGCTATATAGTGAGTTCAAAGCCAGCCTGAACTATAAATGAGACCCTGTCTCAACTTCCCAAATGAAAAAAGGAAGGGAGCACATCTTGGCCTCCTAAACTCATTTATATCCTTACACCCAGCCTGTTCTCAATCCTCACTAAAGCCCTCTGTTAGCTGGAGTTGTGCTGAGTCTCAGAAACTAGACCAGGTGCCAGCCCTCACACTCACTGTGCAGGCAGCTGACAGGCCCCAGAAAACTGTCCATTTGCATTCATAACTCAGGTCTTTGGGACTCCCAGTAGCTCAGCTCAACCCTCCTAGTGTCCACATTCATTACTTGGAGAAGGGAGGAGGTATGGAGGTGCTGGGTTCTCCTGAGGCCCATATATTCCCAGGATGGAACCTCAGGCCAAAGCATGTCCTGCAATCTTCCATACAACTCTCTCAGCTCAATGCTAGGTTCCGTGTAAGCCCAGGTCTGTTGTGTGCCCAGCCTAATGGAAGACATCTTTAAATGCAGGTGCTTCCTAGACCTCCATACTATATACAAAGAGTGGCCAGGGAAACAGCAAATGTGGAGCTGGCCAAGCCTCAAGGCATCTGGCTCAGTAAACAGTGTATCCAAGAAACAGAAAAGAACTAAACAACCGTCGGAGCACCCATGGCCTAGGCACCTGGTCTATGGCCTGCCTCCACCCTTTCCTCTGTGTAATCCCCACCCCACTCTTTCAATCCTCCCTGCCCTCTTACCGAACACTCATTAAGATTTGCTGTAGTCACTGACCCCTCTGTCTAATACAGCTGCAGGGAGCTGTATCCTCTTATCTCCAATTATAGAACAAAAAAGCTAAAAGTACTCTTAACAAGTCATTTAAGGCTCTGCGGCACAGGATGGGGTGGAATTCTGTGAATTTTGTGTGATGATTATGATAGATCTGATGGAATTCTTCCCTGGGATTCCCAATTTTCCCGAGCATTATCTCCTCCTTAGAAGCCCAATCCTACCTAATTCTTTCAGATCAAACTATATACATTCCTCAGATGAATGATAGTAAATCTGCAGAGTAAGTAAGGTGTTCAGGGTCACACAACTAAGTAAATGCAAGAAATAGTATTTCAATTCAGGAATGGAAATCACTAACATTCTTAAGCCAGCAGAATGAGAAGTGGCCACAAAGGGTACATAGATATGGAAATCTATTAGCTTGCATTGATGGATTTCAGTAAGGGTACACGGAAAAATAGATGTACACTCACACTGGAAATGGACACATATACAAACACACATGGGTGTAGAGAAAGCCTGGATGTTCCTCCCCCAAAAGACGTTTTAAGATAAATCCAACCCAAATGGTGGTGCATGCACCCGAAGTGCCAACTACTTGAGAGGCTGAAGCAGGATGATCACTTGGGCCAAAATTTTGAGGCCAGTTTGGGAAACATTGTTACCTCTTCTCAAAAAAGATAAAAGGAAAGAGGTTGAGCAGCAAGGAGAGAGGAAGACAGGAGAGAAAAAGAGAGGAAACAAGAAAGGGAAAGAAACCCAGATGCAGCAAAAAATAGATGGATGGGGATGGAGGAGGGGCATCCACAGCCAAGTTCTGCTATGGTCACGGTGACTAAGAAGGCATTGCCTTTTCTCTTGACCATTTAAGGCACGAAAGGGAGGCGAGAGAAGGAGGAAGTGATATAGTTTCTTTAGTACCTGTATCTAAGCAAAAAGAATGAATCAAGGAGGTGAAAAGACACCTTGGGAGACAGTGATTCTCCCCTCCTGTTGAAGTTGCATTTTACAATACAACAGAGAATGCTGTGTGTATACTACAAAAGGGAAGGCTATATGAAAAAAATTAACATTTTTCTTTGAATGTAGGAATAATTTTACTTTTGTTTCTTTTTTGGCATTTGTGGATTTTCCTTTTTATACTAAACATCTATTGTTTTTATAATTGCATATGTTTCAAACTTGTTAAAACAGAGTTTAGAAGTTTAGATTTAAAAATTCACATTGAACAGGACTTAAGCAAACTGCTAAAGACCGCAGATAGGCCAGTTAAAGTTATGCTCAGAGAGAGAGGATAAATCAAGGAAGCCTGGAGAGGAGATTCTAATGCTATGGAATGGCAAAGAGAAAGTAGAACTCAACACACCACTTTTTGCCCATATCTTCACCAACGAAAACTATCTTCAAATTGTAAATGGCTAAAAGGACACCACAAAGAATTCAAGCCCAGCATGGTGTAGGTGAAGACTCTCACATGCACATGACAGAATCCCCGCTCTCATCAGCTGGTTTTGTGGAGTCCGCTCTCTTAGAATCAGAACTGCAGAGTGCAGGGTCCTGGCTAGAAAGGCCCCAGTGCAGTCAGAACCTTGCCTGTCTGCCTGCATCTTATTTCTTCATTTTGTCCCTGTTTTGTCCTCTCATCCAGTTTGTTCTCTTGTCCTTTCTCCTCTCTCATAATCTCTCTTGGGTTTACTCCTCAAGGACTCTCCCCAGGTAGCAGGGAAGATGCCTGTCAGCCCAGCAATCCTAGGAAAGAAAGGATTTCTCTCCTCCAGTGTCTATAGAACAAACACAGGAAACAGCTCTGACCATGCTTCAATTCCCACAGTTAGAACCAATCACTGTTTCCATGAATGTGGGCTCCACAATTAGCCAGGCCCTAGTTACAGGTACTGGGACCAGTATCTCCAGGGCCAGCAAGCAGCCTAGGTCATACTCAGAGTAGAAGGAACCTAAGAGCTCTTGAGTTCTCTGTCTGAGCTGGTCTCCAGACTCAGATATTTTGCCTTTTCGTTCTAAAACAAGTATCAGAGAAAGAGGAAGAAAAGGAGAAGGAGAAGGAGAAGGAGAAAGAGAAGGAGTAGGAGGAGGAGAAGGAGAAGGAGGAGGAGAAGGAGAAAGAAGGAGAAGGAAAGGAAGAGAAGGAAAAGGAGAAGGAAAAAGAAGAATAGGAGGAGGAGGAAGAAGAGGGAGAGGGATGAGGGAGAGTAGGACAAAGGAGAAGAAATAAGAATAAAATGAAATGAACATCTACAGTGTCACGGATTCATTCACAGTAGTACCTGATAAATTATAGAATATAGGATGCAAGCCCAAAGGAGACATATATCTCCTCAAAGGGAACAAGTTCTGTTTTGAAAGGCACCCCAGAAAATCCCTAATATGGACCCTGAGTCCCCCAGACTCAGACATAGCTTCTCTAGAAGGCCAGTTTGTGTTAGTTGTAGTCACTGTCTTATCATTCTTAAGCAAGACACACCAAGCCTTGGCATCCCTTCCAAGCAAGCAGTTGCATATTTGTCCCTAGGAATAGTTAGAAGAACTATGTGGACCTCAGGCCACGCCCTAGACAGGCCTCTGCTTTCTGCTGCACGTTGAAGTGAGCACCTGTCACCCCTGAGCATTCTAGGGGCTGGCAGTCCCTCCTTGAGGGAAGAGGGCAAGACAGCAATAATGAAGACCCTAACCAGCAGGGAGTGGAGGGGGAAGTGCAGCTGTCTTACAAGTAGGTCTCACTGTCAATAAAAATCAACCCTAAGTTAGGCAGCAAAAGAACACATTGGCACATGACAGAAATGATAGGAACGCCAAGGAACAAGCCTTGGAAAATAGAGTGAAACCCAGGAGACTGACAGCAAGTAATGCCTTTTGTGTAGCCCTGGGAGACAGTCCACCAGGGATGGCTACACTGGACTCGGACCACCTCCTGCAGGTTCTTATCTCCACCTTAGCTGATAAGCAATCCCATGTGACCCTGCCTATTGCATCAGTCATTCCAGATTCACAGTCCAGGTGGGATCCTGCATCTGCCCCAGCCACAGTCACAGACCTACCATGAGCTGCCATGGGCAGGCAAGTAGCCGGCCCTGTAAAGGGTACTCCCGCCTCCCACCATGTCCCACAAACTGGGAGATTCTCCCAAACAGAGAAGGGACAGAAAGGCAGGCAAAAAGAAGACAAAATAGTACACACTAATGACACATTTTCAGAGTTTGCAGAACTGAATTGATTCAGCGCAGATGCAAAGGACAGCGATTAGATCAGGCGAAAACTTCCAACTTAGTTAAAGGCAAGTGTCACATAAAAACAAGTGGCCTTCATCCTGCATGATGTCAGGACTTCTTCTTCCAACCACATGACAGAAAAGATACTAAGTAAAACACCTTAAAAGTACAGCACATCTAAAAGTGTAAGACTTTGTAAAAATATATATTGTAGTAATTTTAAACATAATGCAGGCTGGGCATTGTGGTGCATGCCTGTAATCCCAGCACTTGGCAGGCTGAGGCAGGAGGGTCACCATGAATTCAAGGCCACCCTGGGCTACATAGTGAGTCCAAGCCACCCTGAACTACACAGCAAGGCCTCTCTCAAGAAAAAACACAATACAGTTATACCCAAAAGATCTACAAAGTGCTAAATGATTCAGGCAAAGATACAGTACTCTAGATAATCACATTTGCTGCTGACCCTAACCTATACTCTTTAACTCTTATGTAAATTCCAGTCTCACACCCTGATGGTGCAATTTCTTCCTGGGAAACTTGCCCTCTGTCTCCCTTGTCAGTGTACTCTGGCCAGAATAAACTCTGGTCTTTTTCACAAGCCTTGTCTATATTTAAAATTCTTTTTTACTACCTGTGTCATTGATACTCTGTATTCCTTCTCTCATGGCACTTATGAACTGGTAAGAAAAGGACTCCCCAGAAGCAAGAAAGGTTAGACAGAATTAGAAAGGAATAAGCTGGGTGTGATAGTACACACCTGTAATCTTAGCACTTGGAGGCTGAGGCAGGAGGATCGCTGGGAGTTTGAGGGGAAGAAAAGAAGGAAAAAGGAGCAAAAGAAGAAAGAAGAAAAGAAAGGAGAGGAGGAGAGAGAAAAGAGAACAAATTAAACAAAAATTATGTATTGATTTATGAATAAATATAAATGGTAAAACAATAAGCAGGGGAATAAAAGGGAAGTCATTTAGGATAGTAGCTATCTCTGGCAGGAGGGAGGGCGATACGTTCAAGAAGTTTCTAAGAATCTACTTTTATTTCTCATCCAAGTGTTTCATTTTTACTTCTTCGTAATGTGCTTTCATATAGTTAATTGTTCACATGTTTCTGTTTATCATTTTATGAAATGATACTCAAAAGCTAGTGGTTTAAAACAATGATTTACCATTTCTTTTGGGTTTTTTTGTTGGTTGGTTGGTTAGTTTGGTTTGGTTTGGTTTGGTTTGGTTTTTTGAGACAGGGTCTCACTATGTAGCTCAGGCTGGCCTTCAACTAGTGGTGATCCTCCTGTCTCAGCCTCAAAAGTGGTGGGATTACAGATATGTGCTACCACACCTGGCTTTATCATTTCATATGATTGCCTGTGCTTATTGGGCTCCTGGGAGTTTCTTCTCCTGTCTGTGGTGCTGGCTGGGGTCCTTTATGAGGCTGCATTCAGCTTATAGCTTCACAGGGGCTGGAGAGACCGGAACTGAGTAAACCTCTCTATCTACTTGGTCTCTCTTGTCCTGTGGTCTAGCCATGCTCCTTCAAATGGCACCGATGCCACAACAGTCAAAGCAGGAGCTGACAGGTCTTCTAAGATCAAAAGTCTGCAGTCACTGTGCCTCAGTGCTCCACCAAATTCCAGGGAAAAAAGCAAGCCAGAAGGCAAGCTCAGAGCTGAGGAAAAGAAAATGGATATCACCTCCTAACAGAAGGAGTAGCCCAGTGGTACAGAAATAGGAAGAGCTATTTTCAATCATCTTTGCAGACAAGAGACTACTACATATCAATGGACAGAAACAGGTTTTTAAAAACTGAGAACCTTTCATAAGATGAAAGACTCCATAAACAGACAATAGTAAAGCAATTACCCAAATGAAAATACTTGTAATCCAGATTAATCTAAAATTAACACTTAATATAAAATTGACATGCAAACACATTTTACAAAGGTGACAGGAAAAAGACAATCATCACACAAGCAAATCCACTGAAACCAGGTATCCCTATAATCCCAGCATCTGGGAGACTGAGGCAGGACGATTTGAAGTTTGAGCTCAGCCAGGGAAGTTTGGTAACTTTGTGAGACCTTGTTTCAAAATAAAAATGACTGAGGTGTGGAGCTCAATGTGAAGGCCTTGGGTTCAACTTCCAGTCCCAGGAGAAAAGGGAAGAGAGGAGAGAAGAGAGGAGAGGAGGCAAGAGGAGAGGAGGGGAGGAAAAAAGAGAAGAGAAAGAAAGAAGAGAAGAGAAGAGAAGAGAAGAGAAGAG
>PVJX010047015.1:0-12073 GCA_004027295.1 Dolichotis patagonum | reverse complement strand
TTAAGAGATCTTCCCTTTCATGATCACACATTGCAAGCCTGTGTTCAATTTTTGATAGTCTATCTTTGGTTTCTTTCAAGCAGTTTTGCCAGCTTTCTATGGAGTCTTTAGTTTCCTGATAATCTCTTTGAATCTGCTTCATGAATTCTAGGTTTTTTCTGTATTCTTCATTAAATTTTTCTCTCCTTTTGTGTTCCTCAATTCTTCTGTCTGTGTCTTCTTGAGAGGTACCCAGCCTTTCTTTTATTAATCTACTTATCTCTTGTTTAATTTGAATTAATATTTCAGTTTTGGTCCTGCTTACGAAGTCCTGAAGATATCTCTTTATGTCTGCTAACATTGTGTTTGATGCTGCATTTTTGCTGCCCTCAGTCTCTTTTGTATTTACCTCTCCTGGATCAATGTTCTCAGGGTTGGGGGCTGGGAGTTTTTTCTTATTTCTTCCTTTTGTCATGTTTTTGGTTCCTTCCATACAAGTGTACAGTGTAATTCCCAGACCCTTTTCTTGTTGGTTAAGGCTCCTCTAGAGGGCGCAGACTAGGAGCTTTTGTCCTCTTCAATAGGCTATCAAAGATTAAAGTTCACGCACAGGCAGTGTGCGCTGGCTCCTTCCCTCCGGGCCAGTCAACCTTTGCAGGCCTTCACTGCGTCAGTATGTGCCGATCTCAGGGAATTAATTTGTAGCGACTCACTGGGTTCCGGCCAGGGGCACAGCCTAGTCCAAGCAGATTCCACCAATCTGCTCGACGAGGGGAGCAACCAACTGGAGCCACTTCCTTATGGAGTTAGGGCTCTCCTGCCCAAATCCAATATGTCATCCAGTCGGTTTCCCCTTTCCCGTGGGAGGGTCTTATTCCCATCACTCACCACGTGTTGATGCTGGTCCCGAAAACTGACCCGACCTCTGACCTCAGCGCGGCTGTGGTGGGAATTCACAGTGCCTCTGGGTGGGTCAAGTGCGGGGCTGGTCCAGGCGAGCCGCATGCAGGGCTGTTCAGCTCCACGCTCCAGCGGCTCAAGCCTGTCGCTTTGGCGCAGATCACTTTGTCAGGTCTCCGGCAGGGATTCAGGCGGCTCGAGGAGGGCACTATGCTCCCTGATCTTAGCTTCTCTTATGGTAGCCCGAGGACCTCATATTCGAGTGGTTTTTTGTACTTTAGTTTCTTCCTGGGTTGTGAGAGTCCATCTCTCTCTGTTTGGGTCTTTCCAAGGTGTTTTATTCTGGCATTTGAGCTGTCTCTCTCAGAGAGGGTCCCTCTCCTGCTACCTACTGGTTCACCATCTTTTCTGTGTGTCCTGAACAGGAATTTTAAAATGCCATAAGATTAATATACTATAAAAATGGTAAATCCTACATTCTGTCTGGGAACTAGAATTTCCCAATTTAACAGAAAGACAAAAGAATATAAAAATATAATAAGAATTAAGGCTTCTAAAACATGCTCCTAAATTGCTATTTTAGCAGCACCAGCCTGGAGGCAAAATACCTCATTTCAGTCAGCACTGCCATTCACTAGCCTATGATCTCAGCAACTTACTTCACCTCCTTATACCTCAGTTTGTTCATCTGCAAAATGAGATTGATAACAGCACTGTCCTGGTAATTGTATTAAGCAGAGGACTGTATGTAAGTACTTTTGAGCACCAACACACCGAGTGTCACATTCCTGGGCTGGTAATACCTTTACTTCTGAAATCTGTGATTCCTTCACATGAAAGAGTGATCATGCTGGACTGAGTAAGCACTAGGTTGTAACTCCTGAAAATTTATTCAGTAAATATTTGAATTAGCTAATCTTTAGGTCAATGCCCACCTTGAGAAGTGAAGACTGTGATTCAATGTGGTTCTCATCACCAGAAGCCAGGTTGTCCCGCACACAGGTCTGTCTCAAAACGTGACTTTAAAAGCCACGTATGTTGAGAGAAAAGTCAGCGTCTGCCGAAAATCGACCACGGTGCAACTTGGGGGACCAACCAGGAAATCAACTAGCCAGCCTCTCTGGTAAGCTGCACAAGTCGTTCAGGCTCTAGGGAGAGAGAAGTCAGATAGAGCCTCCTGTGAGTCTACCGGCTCGCGGGCTGAGAATCAAACACCAGCCGTGTGCCCCCTTTCCAGTCCTGTTCATCTCCCAAGCAACCAGATGGTTCAGAGGACACACTGAGCTGATAGCAACTAACGTACATAAAGCAACTAAACGCCTGTGTTGTTTGGTTGACTATGCAGGCCTGGGGCCAGCAGTCTGAGCAGCTCTTGGGAGGATGGCAGTATGCAATATAGCAACTATGGTGGGGGGGGGGGTCCCTTCTATCTTGTCTTTGAAGTCAAATATTGTTTTCACTGTTTGGTTTTGTTCTGATTGTTTGGCTTTATTCAGCATTCTGCTTTGATTGGTTTTATTGCGTTTTGTTTTTAGTTTGGATTTGCTCTACCGGATGGAATGGACAACTATTGTGAAGATAAGATACACTATGGTGGCTATTGTAGTTTCCTGGTATCCTGCTTTGAAGTTCCTTACCAATTTTGCTGCATTGTTTTGATTGGCTTTGTTCTGTCTTGTTTTGTTGGATTTTACTATCTTTAAAATAAATAAATAAATATTTTTAAAAAGAGCCATGTGTGTTTTGCCCAGTTTGGATACACAGTGAGATATGCTCTTTGCCTGTTATTCTTCCTAAGTCTTGTTTGTTTGTTTTCTGTTAAGCACTTCTAGAACAGTCAGTGTGCCTTTGCCCAGGTTACCTCATTAACCCTACAAAATGTAACAAATGAGTAAACTGAGGCACGAAGCGGTTCTGTCACTAGCCTCAAGTCATGTGACCAGTAAGGGCTGAGTGAGGCTGCCATCCTGAGGTTTCCCTTTCTACTGCCACTGTTCTAGTCTCAGGCTCAGATTGTCTGAAGCCTGCCTGCATGTCACCCCCAGCTGAACCAGTGCAGGGACACACAGCCAGGCAAGCTCAGAAAGGCGTGAGTCCAGCAACGCTGCCACTAGGATAGCATCTTCACCACTGCAGGACACCAGGAACATTCCCGGAATGGGAAAACAGGCCCAGCTGTGTGGTTAGTGTGGCTGTTAATCAGCACAGTTACTAAGCACTGTCACTGACACCCCACCTGTCCGATCCCTGAGTGAGACTAGAGAGGCCAAGTCACCAGCCAGTCACCCAGTTTAAAGCAGCCCAGTCAGTGAGGCCCAGCGTTAAGACCAGGTCTTTCTTCCCCTGTTCCTGCATAGGCAGAATCAATCTGGAGTTTCTTCAAAAATCTAAAAATAGAAATTTCGGATGGAGCATGGTGGCGCACACCTGTAATCCCAGCATTTGGGAGGTTGAAGCAGGAGGATCGTTGCAAGTTTGGAACCAGCCTGGACTACAGAGTGAACTCAAGGCCAGCCTGAACTGCATAGTGAGACCTTGTCTCAAAAAGATAGTAAATGAATAGATAGATAGATATTCCATTTGACTCAGTTTATACTTCTCCCTCAAAAAAGCGTTAAGGTCACCAGACTGTAGTGATACATGCATATACACGGTTATAGTCAAGCAATTCACTAAGCTTTGGCATTAGCTATGCTCTGGAAATTGAACAGGAAGTAAAGTTTTTAAATTAAATGTTTAAAAATTCTGATGACTCAGTGCCTCTGTCCTTCAGAATCAGGAGCATTTTAGAGAATAGTTTTCATGTCACTATTTTTCACTTGTATTTTCCTTTTGGGCAGAGGATTTGGGGTTAAACACTGTCAAAGTAAAATTGCTTAGTAATTAGAGAAGTGCAGCCAACAAATATGATCTTCAACTGCTCACAGAGTGAAGGACGTCAGCTCTTAGTCTGGGCTGTTCTCTTTACAGAAGGGGACACTCTTCAAAGCAACTTCCCATGACCTACATCTATAACCAGAATGCTCCGTATGCAGGCCCACAGGGCTGCAGAGAGCCTCTATTAGATAAACAGTCCTAAAAGATGAAAATAAAGTTGTATTTAAACATTCCAGTGAAAATTCTATCAAAGTCTTGGAGTTTTACTTCAAATGAGAACAAAAATCATGATATTGCCATTAAGAAGGATAAATATTAAAAGGGAAATTTTGGATTGGATGACCATAGAGACACAAACATCAGCTCTGACATATTGGCTTCTATTCATTGGATTAAGGAAATTTTATTATTTTTAAGTACAGAATATTTAAGAGTACAGTTTCGTGGTGAGTTCTTTAGCCTTTGTCTTTTCCAGGTTGACAACACAAGCCACAGATTTTGCACCCCAGATATCACTTCCCAGAGACAGTGGATCTCACCATGGTGTTGTTAGCTCCCACCAGCTTAACCAAAGTGCCTTCATCTTCTGAATCCACCTGCATGAAGGCAACGGAGGTGCACATCTTCCTGTGGACCACAAGCCCCGGCCTGTCCTTCCCCTTAATGAGACGGTAAAGGGACCCAATCTTGGGATACAGAGAAGGCAAGAACACTACAAGGGAAAAGAGAACTTTGGCTAGAGAGCGTGTTATGACCAAAAACAATCTAAGAGCTACCTTGGTGACAGTTGCCACTCTGAAATATTGCATACGTGTTTTCCTGTCATTGTAGAGCTTGTCCAAGTCCCTGCATGCTACAGCATAGACATGAGCTATCTGAACCCAGCTGGGAAGTCGGAATGTGACTGTTACAGACATCTCCATGTGGGTCGTCTGTTTCCCAAATGTGAACTGCAAGGATTGTGAGCTCTCTTGTCAGAAGAGTGAAGTGCTGGTGGGAGCTTTGTTTGTTTTAGTAGATAAAGGGGGTAAAGGATAGAGAGTAAAGGGAAGGACACAATCTTCCAGCCTTTTGGGTTGGCTTGGCACCTTTAAGAAAGGCTTTATGGGGCTGGGGATTTAGCTCAGTGGTACAAGTGCCTGCCTGGCAGGCTCAAGGTCATGAGTTCAATACTCAGTTTCAAAAAAAGAAAAGAAAAGGAAAGGAAAGGAAAGGAAAGGAAAGGAAAGGAAAGGAAAGGAAAGGAAAGGAAAGGAAAGGAAAGGAAAAGAAAAAAGAAAAGAAAAGAAAAGAAAGGCTTTATGTCCCAGAGATAACGTAGCTGCTTTCATTCATTTGTCACAATTTATTAAGCAACCAACAAGTACTGGCACAATTCAAAGTGCTAACGGTTACAGCGCTTAACAAAATAGACAAATGTCAGTGCTCTAGAATAGCTTACATTCTGTTGAGAGTAGAAAAAGGACAGGAGTGGTACAGAAAACTCAAGTAAAAAGAATAAAATGTTTTGGCACAGTTGGAAGAAATCACTGCTTGGAAGAAAACAAAGCACAAGAAGGAATAGGCAAGGAGGGCATCTCTGAGAAGGTGTGCCGTAGCTGGATAGAAACTGGAGGAGGTGAGCAAGCCACATGGGCAGTGAGGGAAATGCTTTCCCGAAAGAGGGGCTAGAAAGAGCAAAGGACTGAGGTAAGAGCCTTAGGAAGATAGGGGCAGATGACAGGCTGACCGAGGAGGTGGTGGACAGCTGGCGGAAAGGACAGAGATGTAATGGCACCATACGAGGTGTGGGAGGAGAACTCTGGATTGCACTCTAGCAATCAGGTTCTGGGCAGAGGACAGCTGATTTTCACTTACAATACCATCCTGACTGCTGGGGGAGAAATAAACCAGAAGGAGTAAAGGCAGAAGCAGGAAGATTCCTTAGAACCCACTGAAGTTATCCAGGCAAAAGGTATGCTTTGGTCCAGGTTACCCAGCATAGAGATTGTGGCTCTGCTTTTTCCTAATATTTTATTTTAGAATATGTAAAATCTACAGAAAAGCTGAAAGACTCATACAACAAACACTCATCTACATTTCACTCAAATTGACTGACTGTTAAACGTTTGCCATATTGGCTAAATCTGCGTAGCCATGCCCATACATTTTTATAGTGGGATGGACTGGAGGAGAACATTAAGCCATTTGAAATGTTACAGACATTACAGCACTTTACCCATGAGTATTTCAGCATGTAACCTCTAAGACATATGGTCAGGCCATGTTTCTAACATGTGTGGAATGTCATTTATTACCACTCAAAAAGGTAATCCTGATAAAACAGTAGCTAGTATACAGGAATATTCACATTCCAAATTTTTCAATATTGCCTTTCTCCCAACTTTATTGAGGTGTAGTACAAGAATTGTGTATTTTAAAGTGTAAGAATTATATATATTTAAAATGTATAACTTGAAATTTTGACATATGTGTATGTTGTGAAATAATTGCCACAATCATGCTAAGTAACATATCCATTGCTTTACTGTTTAAGTCTATTTGACTGGTTGTATCAAAACTATCTTTAATAGGGTAGCTTATAAGCCACAAACCTATTTCTTATAGTTCTGGAGATTGAGAAGTCCCTAAAGACACCAGCCAAGCAGTGTGCATGGCCCCCTGGAGAAAGCCCATTTTCTGGTTCACAGATGGTAACTTCTTACAGTGTCCATACATGACGGAAGGGGCAAGGTGTCCCCCTGTGGCCGCCTTTTATAAAGGCACAAATCTCATCATGGAAGGTAGAGCAACCTAATCACCTCCCAAAGCCTTGCTTCTTAATACCATAAAATTAGGGTTAGGTTACATTTAGGGGTACAGCATAGATACCTGAGGAAGAACACGTGTAGTTCATGGCAGTCACCGCTTTTCTTTCTTTGTGTACGTATGCGTGTGTGCGTACATATTTAAAATCTACTCTCAGTAAACGTCAAGTATATAACATTGCTAACGATAGTCACTCTGCTGCTGTACATTAGCTCTCCAGAACATATTCATTTGTGTAACTGAAACCTGGTGTCCCTTGACCAATAGCTCTTTGCTCTCCTTTCCTTCTACCCCCTGGCAACCACTGCTCTTCACTACCTACATGAGTTCAACAACTTTAGATTCTACGTATAAGAGAGCCTATGTACAGTATTTGTTTTCCTGTGTCTGGCTTATTTCACTTAGCACACCGTCCTCTAGTTTTATCCCTATTTTCACAAATAACAGAATTTCCTTCTCATTAAATACTGAATAAAATAGTATGGTACATGTTGTTAAACAGAAATAGTGTGTACTAGTACTCATCCCCACAAGGCCCACACTATACCAGTTATTTATCCCAGGAGAGATCTGTAAACACCTCACCAGTACCTCCTAGACTTTTAAATACCTCACCAATTTCTACTCAGGTTCCTATTTCTAGCTGGAGGCTTTTCACAAACTGGCTGCTGGAGCTCTGCCGGGGTTCAAGTGTTCAAGGGAGGCCCGGCTGCTGCCTTGGTAACACTTCCACTTGCGTTCTTAGGCATAGTCCAGTAAGATGGCATGCTTGCACAAGTGAGGCAAAGAAAATTTATCACCCACAGATAGGCAGCAGGAATCAACAGAAGCCTAGGACCCAAGGTCTCCCAAGGCTCCGAGACAGGTGGAGCCTAACGTGTGTATCCCACTTACACTGCAGCTGAAGGACCATGAAAGCACTCTGCCCTGGATTTTAAACCTAAAGGACTCTGGGATCACTGCGCATAAGCATTGCAAGATATGCTGTTCTAGGAAGGCAAGAGCTTAGCCTGAACTGTTCCAGATGGTTCTTCCCTACCTCAGGGACCTGCATTCTCGCCACACTGCACAGTTAACCCAAGAATTGTAATTGGGGAGGAGAACAGCTAAATGGGCCACAGCCTTGCCTCCTGCACTCCACCTACCCATCCAGGAATCCCTTTTAGCTAGATAGTCCGTATCATTTGTCCACCAACCTCCCTGGACCTGGAGGGAAGTTGTCTCCTCAGACTGATGCAGCTCCTTGGCTGACGTCACCAAGCTGAGGCCCAGGAGGACTATCACAAGCAGTACTGCTGGGCCTGCCTGACGCAGTGACCTGAGTTAGGGCTCCAGCCATCCAGGGAAGGTGTTGCTACAGGAAAATCCTGTATGTGACTCCACTGCCTGCACCCAGTGATCCAGATCTCTTTCACTCCTGTCTCTACAACACCTACAATGTTTAGCCAGATACAGCAGGGGTTGGCAATAACTCAAGGCCACCCTGCTCTGGCCGCAGATAATCAAGTTCAGTGATCTATCGCAACCTTGTCTGGTAAATTCACCAAATCCTGCTGGTCCTGAAAAACTGTGGTGGCAGGCTAGGAGTTTAGCTCAGCAGCATAAGTGCCTGCCTGGAAGGCACAAGGTCATAAGTTCAATCCCTGGTATCAAAAAAACCCCCAAAAAACTGTGGTGGCAGCAGTTAATGACAAGTTGTAAATTCCTATGCTGGGTACAAGGATACTATAGCACAGTGCAACCAGCCATCAAGTTGTACTGGTATAAAAATGTCCCAGGTAGCCTTGTGAGGTGTCCAAGTGTGAGGCCCTTCCATCTTAGAATATCCTTTTGCACAAATACCGGAGGACCCCACATTCCCCAATAGCATGTCTCATCTGAAGATGATGGCACTCTGTAGCCCAGTACGCCCCCACAGGTGAGCACATGCATGCATTCCAGTTGGGGAGGAGTTGTAAGGTCTCTAGTTCAAATGTACAAAACCTGGGTGTGTCTTATCCAATTGTCAGAATAAAGTTACATGAACTTTGTCACATCAATAAAAAAAACTGTAGAGAACAGACATGTTTTCCTCAATACATCATATCAGAGGCACAAAATGTCAATGTGTCTGGTTAAAAGTAGTGATGATAAAACAGTGTCTTACAAATTCTTCAGCACAATGACATACCTTTTTCATCTATAACCAATAAGTACACTTCTATTTTTGGAAACCCTAGTGTTGTGATTTGTATCTAGATGTCTCCCCAAAGTCTCATGCATTCATAGGTGAGGCTTTTTTGGAGGTGACTGGATTTAGGGTGTGTGATGCTGGGATCAAGAATGTGGTGCTGGGATTGATTCATGGTGGGAGGCTGGGATTAAGACTGCCCCACCCTGGATGTAAATGTTACTCCCCTAATGGTGGATAGCCTGGATAAAATATAAGGGACAGAAAGAAGGTTGCTGTTTGTCACTTGTCACTTGGTGCTTGCTATTTTGCTTCTTTACTACTTTGCTGCCTTATTCCCACCATGAACCGTTTCTCCTCTGTGATGCCCCTGTGCCGTGCTACCCTGCATTAGAGCCAGCCAGCTATGAACTGAAACCCCTAAAAACTGGGAGCTATAATAAATTTTTCCTCCTTTAGCTTTGGGTGCCAATTATTTTATCTTAGCAAGGAGAAAGGTAACCGAGACATCTGCTTACCACAGACAACTCAGTATACTATGAGCAGATCCAAAAAACAGTTTCTCTGGTGAACTTGAAAGGATGGGAAACTTTGATTCAAGTGTAGACTTTGAGGTTGGAATTTTATATGATTGGAACATACTGAATACTGTGGCTGGATGTGTGCTGCCTGCATCATTTTTTTTGCCTGACATTTTTGTGGAACCAAATACAATAAATTGTGAAGAGGTTTCTATCCAATGTGAGGAGCTTAAAATCAATTCTACTGTTTTTCCTTCCTTACCCTGCCTAAGAATTTTGAGAAATTTGTATATATTTGCTAATGAGTGTGTTATTTGTGGCATAGAATGATTTAGACTCTTAGTTGTTTATGGCTATTTGTCTCCTTATATCCCTAATGGACCGAGAAACTTCAAGGTAGGGGCAGTTTTGACAGATTCTAAAAACTATTAGTTTTTGCAGTAGAACTGAGAAAGTAAAATTGAATAATTGATCACGCAGTAAAAAAAGTTTGTACTTATAAACAATATCAATTGAATTATTTGCCTACACACTGGCAGCTCAGTAAACAATTTCACTGTTGAATAAGTTCTGTATTATAATTTTAACTCATTTTTCACATAAGTTGTAGCTGGTTTTGTTGGAAATTCATGCATACATTTGTGATCTACTTCTAGGTTTTTATTGGGATCAATCTCCCCCCTTCCCTCTCTTTCCTAAATGTTTTCAAATATTGAAATAGTCACATCAGAATAATGGAAGGAATCAAATTAAGCATCAGTTTCTTGAATGATCAAAAATGTTGGTCTGTATGGTGATATCTTACATTCCTTTATTAATTACAAATAAGTATAACTGATCACTCAGGAAACAGAGGATTGTGGTAAATACTGTTCATTTCATGTTATCCAATGGAGTGAGAGGTGCTGACTTAACTGATGTCTGATTCTAACTAAGAGAACGATAAAATCAGCTGGGCATGGTGGTGCATACTTATGATCACAAAACTTCAGGAGGCTGAGACAGAAGGATCATAAATTTGAGGCCAGCCTGGGCAAACTGGTGACACACTGAGTACTTGTCTAAAAAAAAAAAAAAGAAGAAGGATAGAATTTCCTTGTTCAGAATCTGGTCTTTTACTTTCTGATGGACTGTTTAATATACTGCTTCTCTGGTGGATATTTTTCTGATAAACTGTCATCGCTAGGAGGAGTCAACATTGCATATGTGTACTGTACTTGGTTCTACACAATTTCCAAGCCTTCTCCAGTTGTCATTTAGCTGTGCAAATGATTTCAGTGATTTCTCACATACATTGTTAGCATCATGTGCTACTTCCTTTAAAGCTCACATTAATTTCTCTCAGATTTTTAGTCTAATTCTCTATTTGCTCACATATTAAATGATGGTATAGCTAAGTGCCCTGAAGTTTTTGAAAAATTAATTTTATTGCCACATTTTAGACATACATAATAACCTTCATCATAGAAAATCTGTATCTGCATGATGTAATCCAATTCTTTTTTTTCCATTCCCCACCCCTTATCCCTTCCTTATTTACAAAGGCTTTGTCTCCATTTTTTCCTTCTATTTTCTGTCTTTTATTTTCCCTGCCTTCCCCCCCACCACACACACACTCTCTAGTTCTCCCATTGGACATTTCCTTCCCTTTTCAAAATATTTATTATACACTTTGGTCCTTATTTATCCTTTCAATTTCTCACACCAGAGAAACCATGAAGTATTTAAACACATAGCTCTGATTGAGTTCGCTCAAGAGAATGGTCTCAAAGTAGAGCCATTTATGTAGAAATGTCTCAAGTTTATTCTTCTTCATGGCAGAGTAGTACTGCATTATATAAAGAAACCCACATCTTCTTATGTATTCATCAATTTATGGGGATTTTGGCTGTTTTGAACATTTAGCTATTCCATACTGAACTGCTATAAACATGGGTGTGCAAATATCACTGTGGTATGATGCATCTAATTATTTTGGGAAGATACTAAGAAGGGGAATAGGCGGGTCAAATGGAACCTTTAGTTTTAGTTTTTTGAGGAATCTCCACACTGATTTCCACAATACCTGCACCAGTCTACATTCCCATGAACAATGAAGAAGGACTCCTTTTTCCCTACAGCTTTGCCAGCATTTGTTATTGGTTGATTTCTTGATAATATCCATTCTTTTTGCAGTGAGATGGAATCTCAGTGTTGTTTTAATTTGCATCTCTGGCATTATTAATGATATTGAACATATTTTCATACATTTATTTGTCAATCATAGTTCAACTGAGAAGTGTCTATTCCTCTTATTTCTTTCCTTTGTCTAACTGCTCTGGCTAATATTTCCAGAATTATATTGAACAGGAGTGGTGATAGTGAGCATATTGACTTTGGAATGAAAGCTTTCAGTTTTTGACCACTTAGTAGGATGTTGGCTGTTGGTTTGTCCTAGATGGATTTTCTCAGATTAAGAAAAAGATCATCGAGAAAGCAGCATCGCGGCCTGTCTGTTTGGGACCCGAAACTCTCGGACCTGCAGAGTGGCCCGGGCGGTTTGGATTGAAAGTCTGCACAGACCGGCATCTCAGCACAACTGTTTGGGACTGGTAGGCCCGCCCTTCATCCACAGGGAACTGCCTGGAGACCGGCATCTGGGCCAGGTCTGTTTGGGCCCGTAGCCCTGCCCTTCACCCCCAGGAAGGCTCCCAGAAAGCAGCATTGTGGCCTGTCTCTTTGGGACCTGAACCTCTCAGACCCGCAGAGTGGCCTGGGCTGTTTGGATTGAAAGTCTGCGCAGACCTGCATCTCCACGAGACTGGTTGGGACTGGTAGG
>PVJX010047014.1:0-12047 GCA_004027295.1 Dolichotis patagonum | reverse complement strand
ACAAAAAGTCATGTGAACCGAGAGTGGGGGGGGACAGGCATAAACAGGAAGAGAAGTCTTAGAAGGGATAACCCACCATCACCTTGATCTTAGACTTCAGCCTCCAGAAATAAACGAAATAAATGTCTTCAGCTTAAATCACTAAGTCCAGGGTACTTCCCTGTACCAACTACTCCCTTCCCTACTCCTGTCTCCTGACCACCTTGTGCTGAGCAGTTTTTCTTCCCCCATCCCTTCCACCATCCCATGTCTTCCCTGGAGCCAGCCAACCATTGACTGACTCCTCTGAAACCATGACCCAAAATAATTCTCTTTTCCTTCAAGTTTCTGGTGTCTTAACATTTTGTTCCAGGCACAGGAAAGTGAATATTGTGTTTTTTTATATGGCTAAATAGACAAATAGCTACCTCTCCCACCTTACTGCTGTTCATTTGTTCTTACATAATTAGTCTTTTTTTTTTTAATCTGGGTTTCTCTGCAAGGGTCTTTTCTGGAATACTTGTCTATTTAGTGAGCATTCATTCACTTAAAACAATATCATATAATCCGTAAATCCACTTACTAAACTGTTCTTGAAAAGTCTGGAAACAAACAAAAGACTGGAAAGAATGACTCCCTCCCATCTCAAGCATTGGGAACTCCAAACCCCTCTTGGGAAAACTTCCACACTGTTCAAGACACAAAGGAATCAAGTATAAGGACCCAAGAAGGTTGCTGAGAACTGCCAGTACCAATCTACTCCAAAAGTCCTAGTAAGCTTAATTTCCTTCCTACATTACAGTGTTAGGCAAAGACAAATAATAATGCTCATATTCTCTTTCCAGACTCCAGCTGATTGCCTGTAACGGACCTCTGGGATGCATGAACCTCCACCTTGGAAACCAGTTTCCTTGAATAAACAAAGAGAACAGCTGTTTCTTGAATTACTTCTTAGACACAAAACATCTCTGCCCTTGTTCTATTATGTGTAAAATTATCACGGCCCTGGCTGACTTGCCACTCTCTGAAATGCCTCAGAAATGCCCTAAAACACCAAAGGCAGCCCTTGTGCTCCTGACTGACAGACATTCACTATCCTGGAATTGCACCACCCCGAATTGCCCTGAAGCACTCTGCTCTCTATCAGAAACGAAATTGTGAAATCACTTGGCATTCCCTAAAGGGGATCTAGGGTCAAGTGTTATTCTTTGGTATTTGAATCTCTTTGACTCCAGCCAGCTCATGTACAATGTAGAAGCTATGTAACTGAGTTTCCTTTCCTCGGCCTGCCTGGGACGTTGTCTGCCATTCATCGAGGCCGATGTCTGTGAAAAGGGTTTAGGGAACCACATTTTAATGTCACTGAGCAGATAACATATTAACTGTTAATTGACACAGGAAAATGCTCCAGAACGCCTTTTGGAAGACAGTGAGTTATTAGTCCACTGCCATTTTTCTTACAGTTTTCGGTAAGGATATTACCGAATTTCCTGTATTCCTCGCATGATAGTATAGGTCATAGTTTCTCCGTTTTGTGATAAGATCAACTAAAATATCTTTAATAATATCTTTCAGAGTTCAAGTGATCTTTAAACTGATTTTCCTTTGGAGAGATGGTGTCTGTCTTGTTTTAACCATACCAACAAAATTCTCTCCTTGGGGACATCATTCTGTCTTACAATTTAAAAAAAGCACACTGATAAGGCCAAGGATGGTGGTCCATTCCTTATAATCCCTACATTTTGGGAGACCAGAGCAGGAGGAACACAAGTTTTACTACAACCCAGGGAAATTACTGACTTAACAAAACCCCATGTCAAAATTAAAAAGAAAAAAAACGAAAGGTGGGAACACAGCGCAGTGTGAAGGTTCTGGGCCTAGTATTAAGAAAAATGAAGTAATTAGTTCTAAATCATTTGTATTTCTTCAAATTGTCTTCCCATCTTTGTTAAACTCCTCATACGCACTGTTTATATGTTACATAAAGTGTGCTTACACTATCTTGTTCTGTTTTTTTCAATTAAATACATGTATGTGAATATTAGTTGACTAATTTAAATGCCTTTTGGTTCACCATCTTTTAAAAAAGTGATGATATCTACCTGTTATGATTATTTTGTGGATCTAATTATGATAACATAGATGAAATCACCAAACAAAATGAAAGGGACATGGTTAAATTGAAGTTTAATGTGAACATATGGATAGAAACTGCAAAACTATAATTTTAATAATTAGCTCTCAAATTCTTTTGAGATGGCTTAGTTAGCTCATTGTCAGTGTCTGCCAGTGAAATTGCTAAACACAGTGAATCTATTCATAAATCATATTCCACACACTTCTGGAAAAAAATAGGTGAAATTTGTCACTTCTCTTATTAACAACAATGGTAAGAAAACCTACTTATACAGTGCCTTGCCACTTGAAAACTTGTTTTCACTCATTTATTAAAACCTATTATAAATCTCATAAGGTTAATAGGCAGATGAAAAATTGAGCCATGGATAGTAAAAGTGTGCCTCATTTAGATCAGATTCAGGTCTTCACATTCCAAGCACAACATCATTTCTACAGTGTTACACCATCTGAACACACTGCTCGCCAGAAAGCATTTACTTTGGAAGTATTCTTCTGTGTGTGTGTGTGTGTGTGTGTGTGTGTGTGTGTGTGTGCAAGCACACTCACACACGCATTTAATTTTCATAGGTCTTCAAAGATGCCATAATGTCTCTTAACAGGCGTGTTGCTGTGTGCTGCAAGGCTGTACAATTTATCATACAAGAGCCTACCGAGTTTTCTACTGTGTGAACTGTCTACAGGAAGTAGAATCTCTTACCGCATCCTATTCATCCTACCCTTTTGCCCTTATAACCAACAAAAATTCTTTTTCATTTCCCATCATGCTCAGTTGACTGGCAATAATCCCCCAGCGAAATAAACTTATTGAAAAAGACTTTTTTCCTGAAGCTAAGGTATGCAACCAAAGTCCTGGGAACCAGAGCAACTCATACTGTGCACGGTGCTCTGAATTCTACAGTGCAGCGAGCTTGAATCTCACCTTCTTAACAGCAGGATGTTTCTGTAGGTGCAGACTCAGCTAAAGTCCACCACATTACTCCATTTCTAGCCATTCTGGCACTGTTCTGGGCACCCAAACAGCTTTCCCATGTGTCTTTCAGTGAGGGAATTTCCTCACTCCATGGCTGACCGCCACTTGTCCAAGCGTCTACACTCCCAGGATTAGTCTAGAGCCCATCTGGCCTTTGAGATTGGAGGGAGGAGGTGGTCAGCTCTCTAGGGCATTCATTCCAAACAGGGAGGGGCTTTTCATTGTGTGTTTCCAGTCTGTAAGCCCTGCCAATTTCAGTATTAAAGCACTAAGGCACCGTCATGTCTCCCAAAGGGAAAGAAGGTAAACTTGTACCAAGAAAATCTTTTTCTTTGTTTTTTGAAACTTCTTGAACTTATTAAATAGTTTCAGAGAGAAGAAAAATTGTTGACCGTTTTACATATGTTGAGTATAATCAGCCAAATTTAATTCTCAGAGCTACATTTTGGCTAACTTAATGATTTGATCATTACATTTTAGAAAGGCCAATATGAACAATAAAGTTTTTAGTAGCTCCCTGAGCCCTGGAAAAAATGATTTTTTTTTTTAAATAGGGGCTAGCACTGTAGACCAACACATTTCTGCTTGTCTTTGTATATTTTTAGTACAATATTAACAACAATGATACATTATTATTTAATATTGATTTACTTAATATTTTTACCAGTTAGGTACTGATTAGCATCATCTTAATTGTCTCTCAGAGGAAATTGTCAGGGAAAACACTGAAAGTTCCTCCATTTTTTAAAATAAAAGATAAAGATCTAGAAAAAAGATCATACAGTTTTCCCACAGTCACAAGCCAATAGCAGATATAAAAACCACACAACAATTAATATTTCTCCTATGTTAGTATTTTTCATCTTCCGTGTTTCACAGAGAACAAATATTATATGTGTGTATGCATATTCTTATGTCTGTAAATATTCCATCATAATACTAAGATTATTTCTGTATGAGGAGTTTGCCTCATACCTTGTTTTTTACTATTCTCATTAAGAACTCTAAATTTCTGTTGTTTCTCCAGGCTTTTAACACTATTTAGAAATCCCAGTAGTAACCACTAAGAAGCACTCATGTTAGATAAATAATTTGATTCCAAATCTAAGAGCAGCCATAACTGATTAATGTGATGGTTACATGAGGGCTTTAGGTGGTTAATGAACACTAAACAAAACATCAACAATTGCTAATTAAATTAAGCATGAATTATGGAGCATAAAATTTCAGGAATCATTTTTCCCTTTCAGTTTTCACAGTTTTATTTTTAAAGTTGTCTCTACTTTAAATGCAATCTTTCCAGTTGTACTTTGCTGCTTTTTCCATTTCTGTATAAAAAGTTAAGGAAAATATAAAGCCATCTGAGTATTTCCACCTTAGAAATTATAGCAGTTTTGTTCCACCCTCTAGCATTCAAATCGTGTTCCTTCCTGTTTGAGTTGGATGACTTTTCACTTACAGGAACCCAATGTAATCCTCAGTTCTTCGGTTCACATTCTCTATCATGTGTGGTCAATTAAATCTCAGCAGAACAGAGGAGTTTTCATTCAAACTACCACACTTCCTAGGAAACAGCAGGATTTGCATCTAGTGTGTAAACATTGTTGGATCTTGCTGGTACCATTTCTTCTCAATAACCTTAGCTCAGAGGGCATCGAGTTAGACAGGACTCCACCCGTATCGCATGTGGCAGAGAATCACTCTTGAAAGAAATCACACTATTTTCGTTAAAAATCTCAGTCATTCCTACTTATCATAGGATTGTCTTTATTTTCTATAAATGCTTTCATGTAAGTGAACACCTGGATTTGAAAGTGAATGCAACATTCAGAAAAAGTCTACATAAAATTACCTCTAGCAAAATAAAATTGGAACACAAAACAGAAGCCTGGGAGACAACCATGAAGAGTAAGACACACAGTGAAAAGATATTTTGCACTTGTTTTAATGGAGATTTTGTTGTTGTTAACAGGGTGAAAGTTTCAAAAACGTGCAAGTCAATTGTTTAAAAGTAACAAAATAATGGATTACTTTGTAGTTCTCTTTGAAATGTGCTTTAACCCCATAATTGAAAAAATGTCTTAGTTTGGTTTTGAAATAACTGTTTAAATGTGCCTATGGTAAGTTAGTTGTCATTAGGTTATACATAGTGCAGAGAATATGTTCTTTGTGTTTGAAAAGATAAAAATATGTCATGATAAATCTCCATTAACATGGATTTTCTTCTTTGACCATAGGTAGCCATACATCCTTGAGATATTAAAAAAGTAGCAATTGCTGAAGTATAAATTTACTCACAGGGAACATTTTTTCCTACCTAAAAATACAGACTGTGTCTCAGACTTTGAACTTGTTTGATATTTACCTTTATGCACATTTGATTTCATTTGTTACCTTTTTACTTTTTATTTTTATAGAGTACTGCATATCACAATTGAACCTCTGTGAATTACAGCTGCTACCACACAACCTGCAGGTTTATTGATACTTTTTCTTAAGTGTGTGCAATTTCAAGCAAAATTAGTTTAATAATTTAGCTTAAATACAATTACTTAAGCTCTAAACCATTCTAAGAAAAAGGTCAAATATGGATTGATTTTCCCAAGCAGTGGCAGAGTCTATGATGCCTTTACTCCATCATGCGATGAATAATACACAAAGGAAAGGCCTTCAGTCCAACTGATCTGAAAAACATCTTTCCAGCATAAATGCTTGCCAGAAGCTAAAAGAATCAGACTTTTTGAAAGGCTCTGTTGTTTGCTCTGTCCAGCAACTTTGGTCTTCCATCTGTTCCTCAAACAGTCCCAACTGCCCCTCACCCAGTTGTTCACACAGTCTGATCTCTTTTCCTGTGATGCTTTTACCTCCTCTGAACTGGGCCTTACTCTTCCTTCAGGATACACATCACCCTGTCCAAACATTTTCACACATCCCAACCCAAAGTAAGTCTCTCTTTTTCTTTGTAGTACTTGCCATAGTGGGTATTGGGTATATTATATTGCAATATTTGAGAGACAATCAATGATAGATGGTAGATAGATAGATAGATAGATAGAGACAGATAGATAGATATCAACATATCCTATTGATATACCATTGAGGATGCCAGCAAACTATCATATTAAACACCTCAAAGAAAAAAATGGTGTGTCAATCTATGACACTATTTCAATTTTAGGATGTATCCTGAAATTAAAGATATTAAAATACTATGGGTCACCAAGAAGAAAGAAGCCAGTTCTCCCTTCCCATAAGCCACACAAACCAGGCTGGGTCCAGGAAGAGAGAAGCCAGGTACGCAGGCTAAGAATGAAGAAGTCCCACCCCCACCTCATAAGCTATTGGCTGGTTCGGACAAAGGACAGGCTGAATTGCTAGCAATTGAGGTTTAAAACAACTAAATGCTTGTACTGTTTGACTGACTTTGCAGGCCTAAGGCCAGTAGTCTGAGCATCTACTAGGAGGGTAACAGTAAGTAATAAAGCAAAACATGGAAGATTTTCTTCTGTCTTGTTTTTGAAATCCAATATTGTTCTCACTGTTTAGTTTTGTTCCAACTTATTGTTTTGTTTTATATAAGTTCTGTTTTGATTAGTTTTATTCTGTTTTGTTTCATCTGATTTTGCTATGTCTGATGGTATGGACAACTATTCTGATGATAACAAGATATACTATGGTAGCCATTGTTGATTTCCTGTTATCCTATTTTGAAGTTCTGTACCACTTTCACTGTTTTGTTTTAATTGGTTTTATTCTGTTTTGTTTTGTTAGCCTTTATTCTCTTTAAGATAAATTTTTTTTTTAATTTTAAAAAAAATTTTTTTAAAGATTAAAAAATTAAATACTATAGAGGAAATGTATGCTTTAGGATCAATGGAACATTATATATGGGTCTGTGTCCTCACTGATCAAAAATATCACACATGACTCGGGCAGGTGATACTACATAGTGAGACCCTGATAAGAGAGAGAGAGAGAGAGAGAGAGAGAGAGAGATTGTTTCTTTGGCACATTGTCTAACCTATGATACATATGTTTTGAATAAATGAGTATATGGATGGGCAGAGAGCTATGATATTTATGTTTAAATAACATGTTGTGAAAAGATCTGATTTTCATTAACATACATATATTTTTCACACTCAGAAAAGTAAACTTCACTGTTACATTAAAAGATGAAAAATGAAAAAATTTCTGTGACCACTGTTTCAACATACCATCTCCCCTTATATCTGTCAATATTTGCCTGTTCCATGTTTCAATGCATCCCATAAACTTATAGAGTCTCGTTGAATGAAATCACAAGAGTTGTTTGTTTCAGCCTCAATTAATTTCTAGATTAAACTAGAAGAAACTCTACTATCCTTTTCAGCAGTTAAACTTGGCTTGGGTGATACAAAAGTTAGTTTCTTGGAAAGGATATATATACTATTTATTCCATATTGCCTAAATTATCTTTAAAAAAACAAGACTCCATGGAAGAAGAGATTGTCTATCAACCCACTATTTAAACCCACCCTGGCCTGCTGATCCACTTTTTATAGATTAATTGTTTGGTTATGTTTAATTATTTGGTTTTTACTTGAGAAGTAAATATCTAATAATATTGTGGCTCCAGCAGAATTCTCCAAAAAAACCCAAAAAAGAAGTATAAATTCATATAGCATATAACAACATAAATTTTGCAAAATAAATATGCTTCTGGTTAAAATCTACCTCTCACTGAAATAATCATTGGTGTTTTCTAGGTTTTCCTACTGTGTAGACAGAGAAATACACATTAGTAGGGATTAAGCCTGTCATAGTAACTGTAGAATGTGTATGTGTTGACATTCTCTGCAATGATGGCATACACCTCTCTTTCTTCTTTCCAGCCTATAAACTATGACTTCAGCTGATCTGGGACAGTAATGGAAGCTATGTCTTACTAACACAATGAGAACAGCACCACAGAAATTGTCTGAAAAAATCCAGGGTTACTGGACTCTGTGTTTATGTTAACTTACACACAGAATTAGTTTAAAGTTCTTCAGTGCTCTTCACTGAATGGAAAAATGGCAAGAACAGCAATTTGAGTGTTATTGCTCTACTGCTTTTCTGCTAGGTGTGAGACAGCACTTTGCCCTGTTAAATCACAGCAAATAATGTTCTGAAGTCATTTCCAGATTTACAGCTCAACCCAGAAGGTTGACGCTAAGAAGTCTCCAGAAATGAATCAAATTTTCAATTCAAATGAACAGAGCAACTGCGTATCTCATGCCTCATAGATCTCCAAATTTAACTCCAAACCTGTTCCTTTCTTCCAGATGGCACATAGAGTGGGAGAAGGGGGCAGAATTAGCAAGCAAACCCAAAAAGACAAAGTTGCTCTGTTTCCAATGATGTCTGCTGCCAACCAGCTTTTACTGAAGCCAGTGTTACTAAGCAGAAAGAGGTAAGAATAAGTCAGAAGCAGGTAAGCAAGAAGTTTCAAGTGTGCAGGAGGTTTTAATCTTTTAGGAATTTCCTTTCATAAGACCATTAAGTAAGACTTTTTTCTTTCCCTCAAAACAAAAACTCACTAGGCACAGTGGTACATGTCTGCAGTGCCAGCACTTGGGAGGTTGAGCCAGAAGGATTGTCACGAGTTCAAGGCCAGTGTAGATTATACAGTGAATTCAAGGGTCAGGCTGAACCATATAGAAAAACCTTGTCTCAAAAAATCAAAACCAAAAATAAAAAAAAAAATTAGGTAAAAAGATTTTTAAAAAGTCATTTACCCAGAAGATTTATAGTATCATCTCACTTTCTATCATGATAGTATTTCTCTTCTCAGTGATGGCTTGTATCACTTGCATCAGAGAGTTAGCTCAGGTGTTTGAGATTTCATAGTTGATAAGTTTGTCACTTGCATCCAGCTTTCCAAGAAAAAAACATGTTAAGTCAGATGGAAGAAGATATAAAAAGAAACAGAAAGGGAAAGAAAAGGAAGAAATTAGATATCACGTTCCTTTTCTTCTTGTAAGATCTTCAAAAATTCTTAATATCAAAAAATGTGGGGTCAGGCATGGTGGCACACTCTTGTAATCCCAGCACTCGGGAGGCTGAGGCAGGCGGACATTGCAAGTTCAAGACCAGCCTGAGCTACAAGGTGAGCCCAAGGCCAGCTGAACTGCATAGCAAGACCCTGTCTCAAAAAGACCAAAAAAAAGAAAAAAAAAAAAGGTTTATTGGTTTTTTCCTATATTTTATTACTATTAGTAGCACTTTATTTACTTTTGTTCCATCATCATATCCTTATACTCCAAGAAATCAGAAGTAAGAAATGCTCCTAGAACTGAATTTTATTTTGATTCTTGATAGGTGATAAAAATTAATTGGAGGCCAGGGATTTAGCTCAGTGGCACAAGTGCCTGCCTGGTAAGTGTGAGGTTGTGAGTTCGATCTCTGATAAAAGAAAGAAAGAAGAAAGAAAGAAAGAAAGAAAGAAAGAAAGAAAGAAAGAAAGAGAGAGAAAGAAAAAGAAATGAATTGGAGGCCAGGGAAATAGCTCAGTGGCACAGCACCTGCCTGGCAAGTGCAAGATCCTGAGTTTGGTTGCCGGTACAAAAGAAAAAAAAGCATTGGTATTTCCTACATATCTCCGACAATCTTTCTTTTCTTTCCTTTGCCCTAGTGCTTTTTTGCGGGGAGACCGGGTCTCACTGTATAGTTCAGGCTTATCTTAAACTTGCTATGTAGCCCAGGCTGGCCTTGAATTCATGGTGATCCTCCTGCCTTAGGCTCCTGAGTGCTGGGATTATAGGTGTGCACCTCCACAGCCAGCTCCTTTGCTTCATTTCTGATCTGCTTCTCTTCATAACCTTTATATTATCTCTGTCCTTCTTTTCTTATTCTTCATTGACCTCAGAATATTCTGTCCCATGAATACAGCAAATGATTTTTTTAAAAATACATGCTGGAACTGACTAAGAAAAGGTCAAAAAGTGATATGACATGTTCACAAGCACATGAAGCAACTGGAACACCCAGATACTTCCGGTTTCATGCAGGTTGGTACAACGGCTATATGGTTAAAGCTGAACATATGCCCATTCTATATAACCCAGAATTCTACTCCTAAGGAAACACTCAACAGAAACACATATGTGTGCAGCAAAAGACAAGTAGAAGAATGTTCCCAACAGCACTGTTCACAATAATCAAAACCTGGAAACTTCCCAATTCTCCATCAACAGCAGAATGGACATATAAATCATATAGTAGAATACTAAAGAAAAATTCATATAAAGGAAATTACTGCTACACGAATCAGTCTTACAATTATAACATAAATGAAAAAATCTCCTTTAAAAAAGAGTGCTATAAACAGAGAAGTTTCAAAATCCAGTAGAAACAGTCTATTGTGATTTTTTTTTTAAGTAATGGTAATTTGCAGAGGAGAGCTTAGTGACTGGGACAGATCAAAAAGAAGGCTTCTGCGGTGTGGATGAAATAGGGCACCTTAAATTAGATGTTAGTTATCTAATTGCTTTCATACCTAAATTCATATTAATGTGTGTGTATAAGTCAAGACTCTAGAAAAAGTGAAACAACAGGATGGATATATACACACACACATACTGAAGTGTACAATGGAAATTCATGAAATTGTGGTGGCCAAAATGCCCCATGTGCTACCATCTGCAAGCTAGGGACCCAGGAAGCTAGTGACAGGAGGGGCCTGGTAAAAATCCGAGCTTAAAATCTGAAAACCAGGAGCTCTCATGTCTGAAGGCAGGAAAAGATGAATGTTCCAGCTCCAGAAGAGTCTGGTTTCATTGTTCCTCTGCCATTTTCCTTCTCTCTGGGCCCTGAGTGGACTGAATAATGCCTACTCACATTGACAAAGATTATATGCCTTACTGAGTCCAATGATTCAAATGCTACCTTCTTTCAGGGAAACCTTCAGAGACACACTCAGAAATAAATGTGTTACCAGCTACCCAGGCATCCCTTAATTCATGACACATAAATTATCCATCAGAATATGTAAAATATATCTTGATTTGTAAAAGCCATACTAGCACTTTAATAAGTGTTGTTTCCCTCCAGAATTACTCATAAACTCTCCCTAAATTGTACAGGTTAGAATTTAACCTATCATCAGAATGAGCTGACAAGGATTAAATTCAATATGCATCATCACATGTTATCAATAGATTGCCCAACTCAAGAGTCTAACAGTATTTGGTACTAGAAAGTAAATTACATATGATGATCGGCTAACATTTAAACTAGAGATAGATGGAAACATCAACAACCGCAACTTTATTATATTTAATAAATATTGGAGGGACAACACTAACATCTATTGATTGACTTGGATTGCTTTCTGACTCAAAGTAATTATCTAAAGCTTTCTGAATGATGTGTTCCTAATGATGTTAAGGTTAATGGTTGATAGTATTAAACTTAAAATTAGTATGGTGTACTCAGAAGTGAAATAAACCAAACTCACATGTGTAAATACCGTATAGTCTCCCTAGTATGAGAGTTGGTAAGAGTATATAAGATTTTATGGTAGTCATGATTTCCCATTTCATTGCTTTGAAGCCTTTCAATGTTTTTATTCATCAGTTGGAATGGTTTTATTCTGTTTTATTTGACTTTATTATGTGTGATGGCATGAAAAGCTGTTTTGAAGAAAACAAAACATTATGGCAGCCATTGCTGACTTAATATCGTCTTCCTTAGAAGTCCTACCATGCCTCTACTCTGCTATTACGATCGGTTCTATCATGTTGTGTCTTATTGGGATTTTAATATATGTGATAGTATAAACAAATCTTTTTATTGAAAATGAGATATTATAGTAGCCATTGATCATAGTTATTTGGTTCAGAATGTCCTGTAATTCTTTCATTCTCTTGAATGGTTTTATACTATTGTGTTATGTTTGATATTATTGTATTTGAAACTATGCTCAACTATAGCAGAG
>PVJX010047013.1:0-12035 GCA_004027295.1 Dolichotis patagonum | reverse complement strand
GGGGTGGAAGACAGTAAAAGCAAAAAGAGCAAAAAGGAGAAGACATGCCTCTTTCTGCCCTTTTATCTTATTCAGACTGCAGGGATTAGGGCGATGCCAATCCAATCAGTGGACTGATCCAGCAATCACCCAGCCCTAATCCCAGCACCCTTAATCCCAGCACTGAACCATGAGTCAATCACAAACTCTAGATTCAGCTGCTTCCAAAAAAGCTCCATCTCTGGGCACATGAGACGTTGGGGGAGACATCTAGACACAAATCATAACAACTGCACACTAAAGTATATAAATATACTACAAAATTAACACAAACAGATGTAAGAATGAATTAAAAAGTAAAAAGTTCATCATAATATGTAGCACTTAAGGTCCTTGATTTGTAAAGTACTCTTAGAAAATAAAAAAAAGGAAAATAAGCACCCAAACTGCACAGGCTCGAGGAGGATTATCTGGAAATTCATGAAATGAACAGTAAAAATTCCCAAAGAAAACATTTAAATACTTTCATAGTCATCGGGTATATGCAAGATGCCACAAAGAGCTCATTTTTGCTTTTATTTTCTTAAAAAGGGCCCCATGCCTGAAAGGAACCTTCTAGCACACGTATGGCCGAGCTCCCTGGTGTGGAAATCCAGCCCTCACACTGGCTGGATCTCCCGACCGTTCCTGGCACGATCTGGAAGCCACCCTTCCTGCGTGCACTGTGTACCCAAGGGTCCCACCAGGGAGTGCATGCCTGTGAGCTGGGAGAGCAGACAGGAGGGGTCTCCTGTGGTGAGGGGTGCGATACCCACTGTCTGGGGCTGACATGGCGATATGTGGCATTGCCCTCCTGGGTACCTGGCACTCCTGGGAGGCAGAGGATTCTCTTCTGAGCTGCTAAATGCCACCCTTCCACCACCTGAGAGGCACCTGGCCCCTGACTGTACACATCCTTCCCCAAACCTTGTACCAGATTCTGTCTGCTTTCCCCGACGCTGGGAGATACGCATCCTGACACTCCTCCCCAGTCCTGCAGAACAATGAGAAGCCCAGGACAGGTTCCAAGTGGAGACTCTGCATCCAGACGAACACTGGGGCCAGCAGTCTTCGTAGAAAGTGGCCTGTCGAGGGCAGCATGGCATCTATCAAAGACGGAGCCTCCCCGCCCACCATCAAGGGTTAGGGTTAGGATTAGGGTTAGGGTTAGGGTTAGGGTTAGGGTTAGCCATCAAGGGCACAGGCTCAGTGTGTTAACTGGAGGGTGACACCCAAACATGGCCCTGAGAAGGGAGCACTGTTGGACTTTGGGGCAAACAGAATTATCAGTCACATCGCCATGTTACAGATGTCCCAGATTGTGTCCCTGCCTGCAGTCCATTCCCCTGAGGGAGGAGCTTCTTAGGATGACTGTCCCCAGCCCACACCAGCTCATTGCAGAGGGACTGGAACTACATTCTACTGAGGCCATGCTGTGGTCCCTGCCCCAACTCAAGTCTAGAGTGACGCAGAAGGGCAAATCCTGAGTTCGATGCACGGAGCTACACGCAGAGAAAGGACTCATCTGCCACGTGTTGGAGCTCTGCCAGGTCCCCATGGCACAGCACTGTGACTCTGTGGAGTCTCACTCTGGTGGGGAGCCAGGCAGCAGTTGTGTCATTCCCTGCCTGACTCAGTGCCCACTGCAGTGGCCACAGTGGTGATGCTTTGTGTAAATGGCCCCCTTCCACACCAAGGACAGGAGCCAATGGATCGATTGGAGGGTGAGACGGGTCAGAAACCAGATGCTTTATTTCCACTGGGTGCAGGCATCCAAGAGGCACGGACTCCCAGCCCCATGCTGCAGGGTCCCAAGCCTGTCACAGGCTGAGATGAGGCCGAACACAGGTACAGCTGAGGTTTTATTGCACAGGGGACGCTGTCTGAAGTGTGATGAGACTCCTGATAGAAAAGTGTGGATAGAAGCCCATCCTTAAATAGAGCAGAACATTGCCCTGGGGCAGAGCTGGGACTCAATGGGCTGAGGGGTCAGGAGCAAAGCACCCGAGAGGGGCGGCAGTAAGGCCTCCGGTGCCTTTGTGTTCTGGCACCCACACCAGTGACACCCAGAGGACATGGTGCACACACATGTAGGCACCCCAGGAGTCTCCAGGGGTTGGCTCTATATCCCCAGAAAGGTCCCACTGTCCTCCTGGACAGCGGGCTGGGCCTCAGCATCTATAGAACTTCTGGAAAAGCACACGGGGTACTCCTGGGAACTGTGGCAATGGGCCACTGTGGCTCCTGGTGGCCCCCAGCTCCATTCCCCAGCCATAACCCTGGTCCAGGATGCCTGTGGCTCTCCACGAACTGTCCACATAGATGGGGCCAGTAGGGGACAGTGCAGGTGGGGATTTGACTTCCCTGGGCATCCTGCCATCTCTCTGGATGGGTGTGTCTGTCTGCTGCCTGACCGTAAGTCTCCCACCTGCCAAAACCACGGGTCTGTCTGCCCCTAGGCACTGGAAAACCATGTGACAGGCTGCCCAGTGCCCACTGCCTCCACTGTGGTACCCCTTCCTAGAGATATTCTGCCTGGAGGCCTTGTTTCCCACTATGGAGACAGACAGAGCTGAAAACAAGCTCACTGAGCCCAGAGACACGATGACCTGCGCTTTCTGGAGACTGGAAGGGCCAGGGCCTCTGGTCCGCCCTCTCCCCACCCCCACCCAGCCCCAAGCCGGGCTGCAGCATTCATTTGCTTTTGTCTTTGTGTGACCACAGGCCACATCCTCCAAGACCCACATGCAGCGATTCCCCCAGCACCAAGGACAGCGACACAGACCCTGAGAGGCGGTCTCTGGGAAACCCCACCGACCAGCTCCCACCCCACCTACGTTTCCACGGCTGCGCACCCGCACACAGACTGCCATTAGGAGGAAGCCAGTATTTTACAAGGCTCCTGACCTTTCTGCTGGCACAGATTGGACATTTGGTTTATGGAGCTGGCGTGGCCTGGGTTTTGTTGTCCCCCCTTTCCAGGCGACCCCAGCTGTGTTAGGCCCCTCTGAGCACACGGCAGGGACCATGTTCCTGTCTCAGCTCCCTGATCCCTGTAGCTGGCTACAAAAGAAAAACAAACCGATTAACCTTTGGAAAACTCTCCCCTAATCAATCACATCCTCTGTGGTTTCATTAGCCGAGGACCAAACTTCAGCAGGCGATCGTATTTAATTGCCAGCACTCCTGCTCGTTAGTCCCCAAGGTGGGCACCCTGCTGCAGGTGAGCCCTTCTTGTGATGAAGCCGCACTAGGGCGCCCAGAGGTAACACAGAGCCCCGATGTCCTGGGATGATTTCAGGCCAGTCCTGCAGACACACAGACGCTTCTCACCTTTGCCATCATCGCCGCTGTCACTGCCGTCGCGCAGAGAGCCCCGCCCCTGTGACACAGTCAGAACCACATGGCGGTGGACTCTGCCTGTCTCTGGGAGCACAGCAGCCCTCTCCCCACCCCCGACTGTTTGTCACTAGCCCTCCTTCTCTGCGATAGACCAGAAGTGGAGGGTCAGAACCCTGGGCTGTGACCATGGCCCCCCAGGGCCAGCGTCCCTCTGCCGACCTTCTGTGTCCCGTCAGAGGGCACCAACTCACCAGAGAGTGTTAGTGACTCATGGAGTCTAAACTATTTTTAAAAATGACAAATCATAGTAAATATAAAAAAAATTAAGAAAATGCCTTTTGGAGTTGTAAAAAGCAGCTTATTTTAAGTACCCAAAATGTGGTAAAGCATGCGGATGCTGTTGATTTAGAAGGCAGACGGGTGCTGCAAAAACTAGTTTCCCTACCAAAGAGGAGAGAAAATTTATCAACTTAGCAGCAGAAGGAAGGAAACAAACTTAAGAATTGGGGCTCAGAAACCTCTGAGGAGTCCCTACAAAAGGCAGAGCCCCAGCTTCTGTCCACTTCCCTATGATCATAGGCAACCAAGAAATCTTGCACCCAGGCCCCCAGGTCCCCAGACCCTGGAGGCTCGCTGGGCAGGGCAGTGTGTCCTGCCCTCAAGAAGCCAACTTCCGGTCTCAGAACCGGGAGCTCGCAGTCCCAGGTGGCTATGCTGCACCCAGGAGAGCCCTGGGAAATCAGAGTAAGTGGGTTCCCCTCTAACAGCACACACATGAACAGGACAGAGCAGAGTGGGAAAGATAGGATGACAGGGGAAAGAAGGGAAGGGTCAGGAGCAGCAAAGGGCAGAGGGACAAGTGTCCCTAAGACCTCTGACCGTGGAGAAGTGAGAGATGAGTCAGCCTGAACTGCCCCAGAGAGCAGCGGGGACAGCTGAGAGGGCGATCGGACCTGCACGGGCATCAGGGAAGAGGCTGGGGAGGAAAGAGGCGTCCACCCCCAGAGCCGCCACTGCGCATGCGGGGAGAAGGAAGATGGGTAAAATCAGACTGTGAGAGCAACGTAAGCTGACACGGAGTAGAGCGGGTGTGCAGGCTGGAGGGGGTGGGGGACAACAGGGGCAGAGAAGAGAGGCACCCACACTGGAGCAGCGGTGTGTCCTCAGAGAACAAGAGGAAGACAGAACACACACACACACACACATGCGTGTGCGGCTCGGGAAACAGTCTCACAATCAGAGCACTCTTGAATCAAAGGATGAAAAGTCTCATCATATTCCAGGCAAAACACAATCCAGAGCAGGCCATGCCTGGGAGAGCCCAGCAAATCACCAGTTAACCCTGAAGAAGCCTTGGAGCGTGTGGGAGAAGATAACAGATACCCACACGCAAAACCCCCAAATCCTACCTCGCCTCAGTGTCTCTGAGTAACTATCCACTCCCAGGAGACAGAGAAGAGGAGCCCATGGCATCTTCAAAGGATGCCTGTTTCCTGGCTGCACTGGCACTCGGCTCTCAGGCCAAAAGGAAATATGCTTTGTCCATGGAACCACTGAATAAACAGAGCTTTGCTGCAGACGGAGAGAAACAATAAATAAAAGAACCATGTGAGAATGGACTCTTTCACTGCTGTTCTTAGACCAAAATGAGAATGACAGTTATGACTTTGTAACAGGAGGCAAATATTATAAATCACAGTGACAGAGAAATAATATAACTGATAAAGCTGAGGCAGGAAAGGGGGGAAAGCTGGAGGGTGGAAACACATTCTATTGTTTCTATGTTATATCACTGGGCTCCAAAGATAACATTTAAGCTGATGGTAGAAATAAAAATTACAATCAAGGATATAAAGTAACAGAGAAACCAAGACAGAAAGAATGAAAAATGAAAAGATCAAGTGCAGATAATCTCAAAGATGAGTTCCAAAGTCTCATGAAGAAGAGAGGGTGACAACACAGTTCCCGCTAACGTGGACCCAGAAAACAAAGAATGCATCTGGATTATTTTTAGGAAGGTGGAATTATAGTGATACAAAAGCACTGCAGAGAATATGCACACAGAGAGACACCAACCTTGCTCACAAGTATCATATCGACATAAAAGATCCAAGGGAATCCCTAAGTATCAGCATCCACCATCCAGCAACAAAGTGAAAGAACCACTCAACAAAGTGAAATCACCACTCAACGTGAGCACATAGTGCCCACTCCCAGAATTCAGGGATGGCTCAGTATTGGAGAATCCGATAACGTCACTCACCCTGTTAATCGAAGAACACTGAGAAGGTTGTATGACTACTTCCAAAGAAGCTGAAAAACCCATTGACGTTTATTTAATTCCATTTCAGTAGGGAAAACACTTACCAACACAGATGTTAAAGGATGCTTCTTTCTTTCTTTTGCCCTGATTTTCCCCTTTATGTATCATAGAAGGAAGAAAACACAGAACAGTTTAGGGAGGACAAGAGAGTTAAGCGGTGGTGTGAGTGCGTGTGTGTGTGTGTGCACACACATGCGTTGGCACTGCTGCATGTGTATGAACTGCCTCTGTAAACAGACAAGAAACAATAGGTGCCTGGAAGAACAGTACTGAGAAACAGGAGTCTATTAGGCAGCTTGTGACGCTGAGGTTCAATATCTGACACCCACAGTTTGAAGGAGGAGAGGTTTAACGAAGCTCACAATTTGGGGGAAGTCAGTCCATGGTCAGTAATCACGGTCAGTGGCCTCCAGGGCAGACACATCATGGCAGAAGTGCCTGGCAGAGCAAAACTGCTGAGTTTACCCCTTTGCATCAACCCAGGCTGTCCTGTGGTGTGACTTCCAGCCACAGGTGAGCTCAAGGCATATCTGCAAATTGTAGTTCGACGCCGTCTCCTGTGACTCCGCAACACCACAGGAGCACACATGTCTCAGAGAGACACATCTGGCCGGCACCCCAGCCAGTGCCCAGCCCCTGCCATCCACCCTACCCATAGACCTCCCTGCCCGGAGCTGGCATCCGCCCTGCCCCTGGGTCCTGCCTGGGCCTCTACTCTGCAGCACCAGTGGGACTCCTGGTGAGGCCCCTGAGCCACTGCTTTGCCTCTGCAAGAGCAACTTTGGGGACTGAACAAGACTCTTGGAGCAGGGGGTGCAGAGGATGCACACAGGACGCCTGAAATTGCAGGGATCCAAAAGGACTGAGGGACCAGTGTGCAGAAGAAAGGCAGGGCAGACCAGGAGCCTTCACAGACAGCACTGTGACTCCCAGTGCCTTGGGTCACGTGGCATCTTTTCAACCGAGTGGGTGACATTTAAGATGATGGGAAAAGCTTCGGGAGCCACATCGCTTCCTGCCTCTCTTCACAAGCTCTTCCTCCCGGGTGGAGAGAAGGAAGAGAGCAGTTCACTGGGGAAAGCGAAGGGGCTGCCGTGGGGGACCAAACCCCCAGCCTCAGGGGAAGCAGGGCCAGGCCTACCTTGGCCCTCCCTATGAGCTGCTCAGGAGATAAACAGGGACCGCTCTGCCAGGGGAAGCGGGGAAATGTGGGTCCCAGGTAGACAAAGCAGCTTAAAGGTAGACTCATACCCATCAAATGGGCAGCTAGGCAATCATTGTGCTACTTATGCTGTTTTTAAATACTCAGCAAACCCCATATAACTCTTCATGTTCCTGGATGGCAGGACCCAGCAGCAAGGATCCGGGGTGCAGAAGGCTCTGACCAGAGATGCCGTGATGTCAGCACAGCAGGACAATGGTTTAGCACCAACGGATGTGGAAGACATACAGTGAGACTTCCTGGAGCGTGGATATAGGACCACAATGCCCTCTTTTCTCCTTGTAGGGAATTACAATTCTCTGTGACTTTGAAACAAGCCCACCCAGCAGCCAGGTCCTCTTTGCCTGACTCCTGTCAAGTGTGGAAACTTCCCTCGAGGCAGCTAGCAACTGTTTGGAGATATCCGAGCCTCTTCTGGGACCTAAAAGTGAACGCTGTGTTTAACATTTGGACTCGACACCTTGTGGAGTGCGGGCCCTGAACGTTCCTGCTGCTGCAATATCGGAAGACACTTGATGTTAAACTAAGTACAATGAATGCGGTGGAGAACGTAGAGGCCATCTAGACATCATCTTCATCAGACAGTGAAATTAAATTAGATCTCCCTGATAAGCAGCGTTAGCAAGCCCATTTACATCGCAAGTGTGAGATTAGAAATGGGGTCATTTGGTAACGAAGCCGCTCTCGGCACCTCCGAGCATGAATCTGGGCTGCACTCAGTCTTCTTTACAATCTGGCAGCATCAAACCTCACCTGAGCAGTGGACTTGGAGGTCAGGCCATCCAAAGCCAACACCAGTCTAAAGCACCGGGCTTCTTCCAAAGGCCACCCAGTGTTTTCCAAAGCAGCCTTCCTGGCCCCTGCGATGGGGAACCCACAGTCTCAGTCACCTCCTCATTGCTGGGACACAATACCCAGCACCTACCACCTAGGGGAGGAGAAGTTTATCTTGGCTTGTGCTTTTGTAATCTGCAGTTGGTGACTCCAAGGCAGGAAGGTCCTAGCAGAGGAGATCTGCTTAAGCATGGCTGACAGGAAGTAGAGAGAGGGGGGAGGAGCAGGGAGGGAGGTAAAACTTTCCAGGTCACACCGCAGTCACCCACCCCTAACCAGACCCCACCTCCTAGGAGCAAGTCAGTGATACCACCGCCATGATCCAACCACCTTCCCGGAGCCCCACCCCTGTGCATGTGGGGCTCGTGAGGGCATCTAGTTAAAAACCACGATACCCGTGCTCGTCCCAAGCACCCTACTCCACATTTATCCCAAGAGGTAAAAATACACAACGATCCCAGTGTGGAGACAAGATCCACCTCGCTAAAGCAACTTTTTTCTGCCTTGATTTGGTCCCTCACAAACCTAACCCATCCACCAGCTGACAGCACCACCAACCCTCGGAGGCTGGGCCTTCTCCCTGCCAGTCCCCGCTAGCTGACCGCCACCTGCTTTGGGGCAGCCTCTGCCCTTGACGAATGGGAGTGGACAGGTTTGTTCCATCCCGGGCTCGGAGACTGCACGCAGGTCGGTGTGCAGAACCTTCTAATAATGGTGCTTCTCCTCGGGCTGACGCCAGGACTAGCCAGAGCGGAGAGCAGCCAGGAGCCCAGACTAAGGCCAGGGCATGCGAGTCAAAGCACATCTCACAGCCAAGTTCGGCGTCAAGGCTGGAATTAAAATGAGTTCTGTGACTATAGCAGCGTGTGTGGGGACAGAGCAGGCCACAGCTGTCTCTGGAGACCTTTCCTCTCCCAAGACCTGGCAGCCCTGAGGCCTCAGTCCCCCATCTCCACCACATCACTGGGGACAAGGTCTCCCTGTGACTCTCTCCTCACCTCCACTGGACAACTGCCACCAGTTCCTAGCAGCTTCCTCACAGAACTTTGTCCTGAGGAGGAAGTTTAATGCAGGGAATACAAAGTGTGGGGTTGAAATGCTCCAGTGTGCGCCACCAAGGGAGGAAGGAAAAGATAAGAGGAAGAAGAGGAGATGAAGGTACGGAAGGAGATGAAGATGAAGGAGGAGAAAGAGGAGGAAGAAAAGGAAGAAGGAGAAAAAAGGATATGGAGGACGAGGTGGAGGAGGTGAAGAGAACCATCGCAAAGAAGTCATGTCGAGCCACCCTCAGTCAGGACCCGGGAGCAGCCACAGCACCCCAGGTCTCCCCCTGCTCGGAGCCAGAGCGGGACCAGCAGGGCTGGAAATCCAGAGGGAGGCAGGACGGACCAGCAGAGCCAGCGGGAAGGCGAACTGTGTGCACTTCTCTCTCCAGGCAAGCACAGCTTCTGCACACGTGGTAGACAGGCTCAGCACGCGTTCCACGGAGCAGGCAGACTCAGAGCTCGGGCAGAACGGAGTCCAAGTAGCAGCTACGTCATCATCACCACAGCCAATCAGAACCCACCAGACAAGCCGCGGAGGCGGCCTATGGAGGTGAGCATGCTCCCTGGACACACTGCTGCCCTTTCCATGCTCTCCACAGAACATCTGGCCACCAGGTGCCCATGGTGCCGGCCTGGTGCTAATCTAAGAGAGGACGAGGACTGGGACACAGACTCTTCTGCAGTTGTCTCTGCCCCTGCCCAGTGTTGTCAGGGACAGGGGTGTGGACAGTAGCATCTGTGTAGCTGTGGGTTTTCTCCATGCTGCGGAGCTGCTGGGATGCTGGGACACAGAAGGTTTGTAACATTGCTTCCAGCTCCCAGCCCCGCGTCCAGGTGCTGCCCCCACACCCGGGGCTCATCAACCCAGTGAGTTCCTGACAGCTCCAGGGACAGGTGCAGAGTCTGCGAGGGGGACAGCGATCACTTTTGCCTGTGAAGGAGCTGACAGGGGCTGTGCACAGGCCCGAGGCTGCGGCTGATGGGGAGAACGCCCTGAGGCCGCCAGAGGGCCCCGCACAGCCCCAACAGGAGTGTCACCTTGGGTCTAGACTCGGGCAGGCCGCACCTCTCCTGAACCGTCACTGCAGGAACTGACTGTGTGCCTGTGTCCAGGAGGCTGGGAGGAGAAGTGACACTCACCAGAGTCCGCCGGAGCAGGCACAGGCAGTGTGCTCTGTAAACCAGAGTTCCTGGAGACACTGTTCTGCCCACCGGGACCGGGAGAAATGCCTGGGCACAGACACGGAGGGCACAGACACCTCTGGGGAGCTGAGGCAGGCGTGTGCCATCCCTGGCCAGCGTCCTCCTCTGTCTGGTGTGGCGTATAAGAGTAACGCCGAGTGTGGGCCTCCAGGAGTGGGCAGGAGACCACGGCAGGAGCGGCCCCTGCAGCCAGGCCCCTACCCACCCCAGACTGTGCTCAGCTGAGAAGTTGTCCTGCGTCTTCACGAAGAACCTCTCTTTAAATCTCACCATAAACAGAGGTGCTGTTCTGCCTGGCTAGTGCTAGCAGCCTCAGTCCACTGCAGGAAAAGGGACAGAGGCGGTGACAGAAAGAGGAGAAAGGACTCTCATAGGCTGCTTTTCCAGGATCTCAGCCTTGGTCCTTCCCCTCTGAGCCCTTCTTACCCTGCTTTCCACCCAGGCCTCTGGCAGAAGGCCCCGTGGCCACTTTGAGCTGGACAGTCCGTACACACTCTAGGGCCTGCTAGCACATCCCTTTGCCATGGGGCGCACCTGGTTCTGGTTAGGCGGTGATGACTATGATGATGATGTTGGTAGTGATGGTGGTGATGATGATGATGATGGTGATGGTGATAATGGCGATGATAAGATGATGGTGGTGATGGTGGTGATGGTGATGGCAGCAGTGTTGGTGGTGGTGATGGTAGTTTCAATGGGTGACAGTGATGACAATAATGTGATAATGGTGATGAAATTCATGATAAATAATCTCTATGTCGTTTGGATATGTGTCAGTGACTCTACTCAGAGACCTATTTACATATCTTAGTTAAGAACATAAATTTGCTTTTCACTGTCAAGTGTTCTTCATTTAAATTTTTACTTAAAAGATATATTGAAAGAGTATGAATAACTTTTTATGAGAATTTACAATATCTTTGGAAAAGCAGACATCACCAGAGACCAATTAGAGGTCTGTCCTCGTTGCCTGGATATTTTTGAAAAATTGAGCCAGTATACTGCAGAATACACTTTCACTTATCTGGGTGTGTGTGCATGCGTGTGTGTGTGTGTGTGTGTGTGTGTGTGCAGGTTCCCAGGTGTGCGAGCCATGCCACACACCTGCGCTCAGATCCAGGTGCGAGTGCTCCTTGCAGGTGGGTGGCTCAGAGCCCCAGTCTGCCTGAAGCCCTTCTTTCATCGACTTTTCTCTTCTTCTGCCTGGCAGGGAGGGAGAGATGGGGTCTTTTTCTGCTCCAGGAGGACAATTTGAAACAGTGCTGGCAGAACAAAACCCTGGCCTAATACCTTTCCAAAAAGCATATTGCTTTTTGTAGCTGCAGCAGCTGGGAATCCAACAGCTATTCCCCAGACAGCCCAGCCAGAGCTGACTATTTTTAGACTGTATCACACCTAAGAATCTGTGCAGAAGAGACAGTGCCAAGCCGACATGTTCCTCCTTCCTCCACAGCCCCTCAGCCTCGCTCAGAAGTAGCAGCCTAGTGTGTGTTTGCTCCGTGTATCAGATTCCAGCACCAATGTGCCATTCTCCTGAATTCTTTTCAAGTGTCTGGTACACGTTCGTGCCTCTTGATAGCTATTATTACAGCCTCCGGCTCAGCCCCACGCCAGATGACAGAGTGAAAACTGGAAACAATCACCATCCCATGGACTTAACTCCGCGCAGAATAGCACTGCATCTGGGTGTCTGAGTGTGTCCCGTTGTTTGACTGCATTTTCCGTTTTCACTGAGATGTTTGGCATCAAGGAGAATGTTCAGCCACACTCAAAATAACACTAACATGGGCAAGTGCGAAAGCTCGTACACTGTAAAGTAAAAAGCACCAGCACTTTGGAAAAGTAACCGCTGTACAGTTTTCCCAGGGATAAGATACCACTGATGACAAATGTTTGATTTGGGTAACCTTATCGCCTTCATCAGAATTGTCATTACCACTATCGTCAACATTACCAGTATCGCTATTACCATCAGCACCACCATCATCGCCACCATCACCATCACCACCACCACCATCACCACCATCATCACCACCATCACCAACAC
>PVJX010047012.1:0-12060 GCA_004027295.1 Dolichotis patagonum | reverse complement strand
AAAAAAAAAAAAAAAAAAAAAAAAAGCTTCTTTTTTGCTGGTCTGTCTCCTGCTATTGAACTGTATTTTATAGGTGCAAGTCTTAATTTATTCTTCTTTGTATTTACAAAGACTACCTGGCACAGGAACTGGGTACACGGTGAATGTTGGTTGAAGTTGTTGAATTTTGTTATGTACCTGACTAATAACGTTTCATAAAGGGCCTGTTCCTGAAAAAATAGTTCCCAGGATTGAGTCATGTTTTCCTTTAAGCATATTATTTATGCTTTTCTTTTTAAGAAAAAGGCTATTAAAACCAAATTTATCTCATTGTAATTTTCCAACTTCTATTCAATTACAATGTTAAAAATGCAAGACAGGAAATGCTTTACAAAGGTTGTCTTCTAAACTCTCAAGGGTAGGTACTTGTCATACAGTGAATGGAATTACTGTTATAATGAACCAAATATCTACAGAAACTGTTAATGCTCATTTTAAAGATATGTTTTTAATTGTCATTGGCTCATTTTATGATTATAAATATGAATACTGAATTTTAGTACATAATGTCTTTATTTAAACCAGCTTGGAAAATTCCTAATATTAGAACAAAGAAGGTAAATTCAATGCGTATTATTTGGGTTTGATTTTCTATGTTTTCTCAAGCTTACACACATAAGCATAAACCTAAAGCATAAATAAAATAAAAATAAATGATCCTAAGTTATTACCATGATTATCAGTGGCTCTTAGCAGGTGTTACAAGACAATCTGAAGCCTGGCAGGATGGTGCAACCTATAATTCCAACTTCTTGGGAGCCTGAAGTGGGAGGAACGTTTGATCTCAGGGTTGCAGACCACCCTGGGTGATAAAAGAGACCCCATCTCAAACAAGAAAAACAATAAGAATACAAAACAAAAAGCAACCAACAAAAGTTCTGGTGACAACAAAAAGAAAACGTGACCTCTTGCATTGAGTTGTTATACAACATAGGTTGTAAAAATAATATAAACTGTACTTAAGGGTAATTGAACAGTTATGAAATGTTAAGGATTATTAAGCAATACTAACATCACAAAAGACATATAATAGTCTACAAAGGAAAGTTTCTTTGTATAAAAGTATTTCCATTGACAAATTCAGGAAGAATGACAAAACTGGAAGAGTTACCATGTATAACTTCTAATGAATTTTGACACTAAATAATCTCCATGGCTGCTAACCAATAATTAAAGCACTGACAGGAAATGTCAAACATAATAGACTAATCAACTCCCAATTAAAAACAAATCAAAGAGCAAAATAAAAGACAATAGGATATGGGATGATATCTCTTTGGGGATATAAAAAGAATTAAGATGTGTCGTGTACATGTACCAACCCACAATGAACATATTCACTATGTACTGCAAATGTCACAAGAAAAAATGTAATGAGCAATATTAACATCACAAAAGTTACATAATCAGACATGGTGTATCTCCTGTTGATAGTATGCATTATCACCTATAAAATATTCTTATAAACAACTCGGCTAACTATTGTGACCAAGCCTCTGAATGTGGCAATATAGGAAAATCAGAGGACAGAGGGACATGCTGAATGACATGATGCTGATGCAATCAGCAAAACCTTCAATGTTGGACACGCTCTCAGACAAATATGCTAGTTTCTTTCCAAATACAGTACAAGGAAAAAGAAAAGCGAGAGGTCCTTAAAATTATCCAGAGAAATTCACCAAGATTTTCCATATGGATGACACTTAGATCCTGCTGAAAACTAACACTTAAAAAAACAAAAGGTGTCCAGAAGGCTGAGTGGTCTAAGGCACCAAACTGAAGATTGCCATGGGCATTCTGGTCTCTGCATGGAGGAGTGGGTTCAAATCCTACTTTTGAAACAGCCTTGGCCTGGCATGGTATCACAAGTCTATAATCCTAGCACTCACTGAGGCTGAGGTAAGGACGATTGCCATGAGTTTGATGCCAGCCTGAGTTATACAATGAGTTCAAGGCTGGCCTGAGCTACATAGTGAGACTTTATCTCAAAAAAAACCAAACAAAAATAGAGAAATCTGACACTGATTAGATATTTGGTTGTATTATGGCAAAAAAGTGACTGGTGGACATATTTTAAAGCAAGGCAAATGTCTTTCAAAAAAAAATACTAAACTATTATGAAGAAACCTGCATCTCAAAAAAAAAAATAAAATAAAATAAACCCAGCTAATTTATAGTAGATTCCTCAAAATAATTTAGTATGTTTTGGGATAAAATAGAGGAACATAGATAAAATAAAATTGACCATGAGTTGACAATTATTGTTGATGTGTGTGGGTTCATTTTACAAGCCTCTCAATTCTATATATATTTGAGGTTTTCCACTAAAAAGGTAAAATATAAAAATACGTAGCTTGTCTCCAAGAATCTCAACTACCAACCAATCAATCCAACTAACAACAAAGTCAACAATAAATATTTATTACTTGATACATAGTTAACACCTGGAGCATTAAAACAAATATTAAAAATTCATTTTTCTCCAGAAATTTTAGATTCTAATAAAGCAAGCAAAGTCCACCATTAAGAAAAAGTGAAATGAGGCCTGGGGATATAGCTCAGTGGCATAAGCACCTGCCTGGCAAGCACAAGATCATGAGTTTGGTCCCTAGTACCAAAAAGCAAACAAACAAAAGGAAGAGTAAAGTTAAGACTTGTTTTAAGGAATAAAAAAGTGATACGAGTTGAGAGAAGGGAGAAGGGAGAGACTGGGCTTGGTCTCAACCAGAACACACTCACGGTGAGGTAAGGGCCATTTGATTATGCAGAAAGTGAGACACACAAAGCACGTGAAGAAAAGGATGACATTCATTTTACAGCTTTCAGACTCTACCATTTATAATATACACTTCACAAATCCCACTGTAATTATATTGTGAATTATGCTATATATTACACAGTACCATTCTATAACAAATTATTAATTTGCTTTTCTTAATATTTAAACAATACAAAGTTTCCTTTAGAAAACAGGAGGCTTGCTGAGGACAAAGGAATTAAGGACATCCATATGAGCTAGGGTCAATGAATACCTGTGGGCTGTTAAAATGGCCCAGGGATTTATGCAGCAATGTGCTCTTGCTATTCAAAGACCCGGGGATAAGAAGCAGAACGTGCACAAACCTGAAACCGTATAGCCGCCCAAGAAGACAATGAGAATTGCAACAAAGGAGAGAAAGCAGTCACTCTCGACCTGCTGCCCAACGGGAAAGGAGCCAAGGAAACAGTCTGACCTTCTCCTCCTCCTGCTCCCCAGTGTCCTGCCAGGGTCTCAGACTAAAGCCAGCTGGAAGCCAGAGAGCAAGACAGCACGCTGATGTGTCCATCAAGGTCAGCCTTTTGGAGCTCAGAATAAGCTACAGCAGAATCCAATGGAGACTAGTGGGGAATATCCAGCATATAACTGGCATCCCTTCTTTTATATTCCTGCTCTGATGCTCATTTTTTGTTTGTTTGTTTGTTTGTACCTGGGATTGAACTCAAGACTTCACACTTGCCCAGCAGGCGCTTGCGCCCGCTGAGCTAAATCCCCGGCCCCTGATGCTTCTTAATATTTAAAAATTATAAAATGGAAGCCTCAAAAACAAAAGGAAGTGACCAAGATTTCTCTCAGTTCTGAGGAGCTCTCAATAGAGGAGCTAGGTTTCTATATAGGAAGGGATAAATTTAAATAAACACGGTAAAAAGAGAAACACTCAGACTTGAAAAATTAGTGTAAAGAAAATTAGTGTAAAGAAAAGTTTGGTGGAGGGAGATACAGCATGGTAAGTGGACTAATGTAGCCATAGATACTACTTTTAGAAAATTCTGAGGATGGAAGTTGGATAGACTTAAAAAAAAATAACAAAAGGTCTGGGAGGCAGAAGGAATTTAAATCTGAATTGGGAATGGTTTCTAATCAGATAAGAGAATTTTAAACCAGGTGTGGCCCAGCACATTTGTAATCCCAGCATTTGGAGGCTGAGGGAGGAGGATTACCATGAGTTCAAGGCCAGTTTGGGCTACATAGTAAGTTTAAAAGGCCAGCCTCCACTACATAATGAGACTCTGTCTCAAACAAACAAAACAAAACACAGATAAGAGAATTTTGATTGGAGTCAAATTAGAATTTACATCTGTTTAGAAGTGATGGCAGTCCATGGTGAGTGACAAAGGTCTTGGGGATGAAATCATGCATGTATTCTGTTAAGAAAACAACCTTGGTATAAGGGAAGAGCAATTAAAATTGCTAATGAAAACAGACTAGGAAGTGTTCGTATCTGTTTTAGTCATATTTCTGTCAGTGTAACATAATATCTGAGATAATTTATAAGGAGAAAGGTTTATTTTGGTTTATGGTTACAGAAGTTTCAGTCTATGGCTGCTAAGCTACATTAGTTTGGGCCTGTGGCAGCACAGTACATGATGGCAGGAGCACATGGCAATGGAGAATGTTCTGCTCATGGTACTAAGAAACAAAAAAACGATAAAGGGATGAGGTGTTAATGTCCACTTCAAGAGCATGCCCCAGTGACATAAGTCCCTTCCACTAGGTCCTTTCCACATCCCACTACCTCCTAAGAATACCATCATCAGAGGACCAAACCTTCAACGCGTTCAAGATCTAAACTGCAACATTACCAATTTGGGTTAAGTCTTTTACAGGGCAAAAGCAATGGAAACTTGCCTCTTCATCCACCTGTATGCCTGTCTGTCCCAGAAATGTACATTGAGTTTCTATTACCTCACACAATGTATGAGTGAAACCAAATGTGTTTCCTATCCTCATAGACTGTAGTCTGCTCAGGAAACAGAGGCATGAAATAGTTAAAAAATGTAAAATGCAACAAGGTGATTCCTGCTTGGAAACCAGAGCCAGGCTTTCTGGGCAGGAGTGGGAACAGCCACACCCAAGCCTCTATCCCTGAGTCAGCACCATTCATGGACTTTCAGGGAGAGAACCAGGCCTCACCAGGAGGTGATTCCTGCCTGGAAACCATAACATTTTTCATTGCTTTCTTGGGTTGGGTTTTATTCTCTTTCCTGTGCTTGATTATGTTAAATCTGATGGCAGGGGCAGCTATTTAAAAGACAGCAAAACATATTATGGTAGCCATTTTGGATTTACCATTAGCTTATTTTTCAGTCCTTTATTGCATTCATTTTTTTGTTTTTATTTTTTCTACTCTATTCTGTTCTGTTTAATTTTTCTACGTCCAAAGGAATCTGCAGCTATTTTGAGGGCAACAAAAGGCATGGCAACTATTGCTGATTTTGTAAGTCCTGTATCACTCATACCAGTTTATTTTTATTGGTTTTATTCTTTTATTTTCCCTGGTTTTATCCTGTTTAAAATAAAATTTAAAAAACGTAAAATTCAGCTATGAAAGTTGCTCTTAAAAAGATATACCAGGCGCTATGACAACAGAGAGCCCCCAGAGGGGGAAACAGAAGAGGCAGAGGGGACAGGAGGTGGTTAGGAAAAGCTTCTCTAAGAAAGCGACTAAGGCGAAGATCTGAAACATTAGAAGATTAGAAAGGTAAACAGGATGGCTGTGGACCTAGCATTTGGGAGACTGGGGGGATTATGTAAACCAAGGGCTTTGTGACCATCCTAGCTAACAGCACAACTGTCTCAAAATAAAACAAACAAAACAGAAAGCAGGGAGAGAAGAACAATTATAGCAAGAACAGAGCATGAACCAAGACTCTTGAAAGATAATAAATACATGAGACTGAAAGAAATTAGTGCAGCTGAAAGAGAGGAAAAGGGACCAATTTTATGACATTTCAAAGATGACATAAAAAACATTATGGATACCTACAATTCAAACCATTAAGGAAATAAGAGTCTAATATGGCTCCAATGTTTTAACCAAGGAAATGAGGTATTTACTAAACTATAAATTTGTTGAAGTCTAACCACTTAATCTGTTTTGCTAATAGGCTCTGGGTCATGACCAAAGAACACAACTAATAAAATAACCATTTTTAACGAATTATCTGGCAATGTCTACTAAGCATCAAGTACTTTGTAAATGACTGGAATAAAGTCCTAATGAGACAATGTTTATTGCACTTAACCATAGATCATCAACCAATTTGTTTTCTTGTATGTAATGAAGAATCAAGTAAATAGCTATAGACCCTAGGAAGATCTACTAATCAGCAAATATTCACTAAGTACCTTCCTTGTGTAAGATACAATAATTTACATTCACTATGTTTTCTGTGGGTAGATGGGAAGTTAGTGGCTTTTTAAAAAATGCAGATTTTGATGTTTGTTTATTCAGTATGAACATACACTGACAAAATATGCATAGAGATGAATAAGATGCATCCATTGGGTTCACAGGCCATCAGTGTGAAATTAATCAGTAAGTGACAATATAATAATCTATTAGAGTGGTACAAATTATGGTGGCACTTATGTGGGTCTAAAGGAGCTAGGTAGGTTCATAGAGAAAAAACACACATTCAATAACAATGAATAGGGAATGATTTCAACAAGTGATGATAAAGGGCAGAAAGGTAAACAAGCAGAAAAAACATCACAAGGTTCAAACACATCTACTTGGAGAAAAATAAACAGGCTACTTATTGTAGAAAATGAAGAATTTACGAAAGAACAAGTAGGGAATTTTGAAAAGTAGCATAGATAGAGGTGATATGGCAGGGAAATTGAATGAAGATTATAGAGTAGGGGATGTATTTGGTAAGAATGAGGGGTGACTGAACATTTCTGAGTAGGAGAATAACATTTGGGCCAACTAAGAAAATTACCATTGACTGAAAAACACACTAATTTAATGATTAAAAGCAGAGATTCTGGAGTTAGGCGGCCTTAGTTAGAATCTAGACTCCTCCACAAGCACTACTTGACATAAGAAGGAAAAACTAAGTCTAACGTCATAGATGAATCATAAAAGTATTAGGCTAAGTGAAAAAATTCAAACACGAAAGACTATATACAGCTATGATTAAATCTGCACATAATGTAAATCCAGGAAACGCCAAAGAACAGTGACAGAAGGATTAGCAATAGACAAGGGTTACAGAGGAGAGATAAGAATGAGGCCAGGGCACCAGGGAACTCTGGGGTGATTGAAATGCCCCCTGTTATGCCACGGTGGTCATGAACTGTAAAAATTTGTTCAAACTGTATGCTTAAGATTTGTGAGTTTTTATTTTGAAGTAATTCTACCTCAATATGCTGATAAACATGAAGGAAAAAGTCATTCAAAAGTACAGCAGTAAGTAGCAGTTGAAATAAAATATGTAGGAGCATGGCTTCGGGGACTCTTGGCTTACAATTTAGGGTTCAGATAGAGGCACTAGTTATGTTTGGGGGTGGAGGGGAGAAGCAGGAGGTATTCTCAGTATGAAGAGAATTCCTTTTCATTTAAAAATATATTCAACTATTCCCTGCTGAGCACTAAGCATTTTTTTATATCTAGAGATATAACGGTTAACACAATAGACAAGACTTTCTCTAAAGAAACTTAAATTATTTAAATTGGCAAATAAAATTGTACATATTCATCATGGACAGCATGTTGTTTTAAATATGTTTATGTTCTGGAATAATTAAGTATAACTACCAAGTGCATTACCTTATATAGTTATTAGTTTTATGATGAGAACATGTGTAGGAAACATATTCTTTCTTTTAATTGGGGAAGGTGGTCTCATTATGTAGTCCAAGCTGTCCTCAAATTCATTATATAAGCCAGATTAGCCTTTAATTTATGATTCTTCTGCCTCAGCCTCTTAGGTTCTGGGATTACAGGTGTGCACCACTACATCCAGTTATAAGAAACATGCTCTTAACAGTGTATTTAACAGTATATCTCAAGAAAAATAGAAATAAGAATATTTCTATGGAGATGTGTATCTGGCTTGATGAATACTCCTCAGATAGCCTTCAGACTGCCCTCTTTTTCCCCAACAGAAATGATATTAAAATGACTAGTTAGCAAGGTCATTGTATTCATTGCAATACACTACAGGTCAGATGCATTACAGTGACTGACATTTAAATATTTAAAATGGGAATAATGATAAGAAAACATTATTTGATAAAAACTTGAGGGAATGAGAAGTAGTCTGGCAGGCTGATACTCAAAAAGAGTTTGAAAAATCATTTGAGTCTTATATTTCAACTCTCCAGCACAATTCTTTTGCAACTTACTGGGACTAGGGGTTGTAGCTCATTGGTGAAGTGCTTGTCTACCATGTGTGAGGCCCTGGGGTTGCCATGTACACACATACACATTTTCACATATTCTTCAATTAAATTTATTAACATATATATATACATATATATACACATATATACACATACATATATATACACATATATATGTATACCGTCATATATATATATATATATATATATATATATATATGACTATATGTATAGTTGCTAACAAAATATATATTTTATCATGGTTAAGAGAAAAAAATAATATTTAATTTAATTAATACAGTCCTTTATAAGGACTTACACAGGACAGCAAGTCACAAGTTTGCAAGTATCCACTCTCTATAAAATTCTCAACTATAATAAATATGTTCTGGAAAGCTGATTTTAAAAATGCAAGGAAACTATATTGGATTCATACATTTGTAAGCTTTTTTTTTTCTGACATATTTGGATCCTGGGGAATACATGTTGAGGAAGAGAAAAATGAGGAAATAAGTAAAACACAATCTCCCAATAAACTTGGTGTCTTCCGACAATAGCAGACTTGAAAGAATTAAAACACTGCTAGATTTGGCTTTTATCTGCTTCAGTGGGGCTTCAAATCTCATTGGCTACTGTAGAAGGTTTTTCAGGTCATCACAAACCAAAGTGAAAAGGGAATGCTGTGGCCGGCAATTTATGAAATAGCCTATTTATGTGAACTGACTCCTGCCATAATTGATTGAAGGACTTGAAGTCTCCTTACACAAACACCCGTAGGTTTCTAGACTGTGCTGATTAAATAAATGATAGGTAGAAGATAAAACAGTATTTACCTCTGGCAGAGTCAAAGAATTCATGTTGAGTCAGGTAACTTTTTGCTTTCAACTCTAAGCTATTTAGGACAGGAACCTAATTTTCTCACCCCTGAGCACAATGTTCTCCATCTTGTATTACTGAGTGGATAGGACAGCAGAGAGAACAATACAGGTGCCATTTGTTAACTCTTCAGCTTGTCTAAACCCATGACAGTCACCTCTTTAACACCTGCATTTACTCAGCCTGCCAGTTTGTCTTCTTTTATCTATTTACTGTGTCTACCTTCAGAGTCTGAGTAACATAGATGATACTATACCAGTAAAATATCTGTAAATACTGTCACAGCATTTAAGAAAAATACATTAAGAAGATAAAATTAATATTTTTAACATGCCCAAAGTGGGGATGCTAAATATTATAACTGGTATCATCAACTGCACAATACTGACGTAAACAGAGAATGCCTTTTCATAGAGAAATGATGTTGGAAATAAATGACTTTAACATAATTCAGTACAGTTTATTACAAAAAAAATTTGTATTTCCATAAAAGCCTTGTAATGAAGGTTGAAATATTTCACTGGAATTTTTTCTGCTTGTATTGAATTTCGTATCAATTTTTGTTAAGAGTTTTTTTGATATCTCCAAATTACATCTAATCGTAATCAAATTACACATAAAATTATTAAATGAGGTTGTTAAAGTGTTAACTTGTACGCATCCGAAATCTATAAAAGGAAATACTCCAATCTCTGAGAAACATCCTTTGCCCTTTGTAAATCAATGTTGCCATGGCAAATTTTTTTCAATTAATACTGGATTAGCTGAGGGAGTATGACACATTGCACAACAGAAATGTACTCGCTATTTTTATATACCTTCTTCTTTAAAAATTCTCTGAGGTTTGTTGGGTGGGATGACTTTTGAATGTGAAGACCGAGCTTTTCCTCTAATGTGTACATCAGATTTGTCCCTTTATCCATGATTAAGTACAATACATTATCTGTGAAAGGCAATCAGTGCCTTGAAAGAGTGTGTTCTGCACTTTTGCTTAAAGAATGCAACATTCATGTGGAATGGTTCCAAGTGCTTTTCTTGAATAGGGTTATTGAAATATTAATTCAGACTACATAAATCTGAAAATAAGTGAAACAAAGAGGATTTTTTCTGGTGGCTAATAAGTGCAAAGAGAATCACTTTTCTTGCTAATGTGGAAAGATATGCATGGTTGCCTTCCACAAATATCTTCAGACGGACCATAATAGAAGAATGACCTCCTACAAATTTGGCTCTATTTGTTTCTAACCGTGTACAAAATTTCCTAAGTTCTCTAATCAATCAAGCTCTCTTAATAGTACTGCTGCAAAGCAAAGAAATAGGAATTAAAAATTTATCAATTAGAGGCACTGTATGGAAAATCCCTCTAGAGACTTCTAAAACATTAAGGTTGTATATCAGAAGCATACAAAATCTAGCTGTATTCTTTTTGTTGATGGCATCATTTCATCATTAATATTTTATAATTAAAAATGATTTTAGTGAATAAAACAACTTACATAAATTCAAAAAGAGATTTACTGTCATCTTTTCCCACTGCCACCTCTCCAAGGGAACCGAGATTTACAGTCTAGACGTGCCTCTTACTAACTTCCTCAACGCCTGCATTAAAAAAAACCTAGCCAAATAAACATCCATGTACCAGAATTTTGTGATTTTTATTAAGATAGGATCACACATGACACATATCACTCTGAAGTTTGCGTCTCTCACTACGTAATGATAATCCTAGGGCAAAAGATGCATATCTAGCTCAGCTTTGATTGACTGCATCATATTTTACAGAATGATCTCCAGCAACTTTAAGATCAAGTATTTTTATTTTAAAACATAATTCTGGACAACATTACTAAACATCTGTCTCATTAACAATGTAAGGGACTGTTCATCATAGCTCTTTAGAATTTTTGTTCAGTTAAAAGGTAAAAAAGATAACACTGTCCCTCAATTTTAATGCCTAATTATTAATAGGGTTCAGTTTTGTCACTGTTTTCATTTAACATTAATATTTTCCATTTATTTTTCCTTTGGGGTTGCTTATCTGCTTAACGTATTTTGTAGGAGCTCTTTCTATAGTTGGTATAGTTACCCTTTTTCTTTCATATGTGTTTTCAATCATTTTTAGCTTGTTTGTTAAACAGTTTTCATTTTTAAAAGTTTAATATATATATTAAACGTTTCCAGTCTCTTCTTTAGTCAGTGGTCTACTTCAGTGTTTTTGTAAAGTATCTTTTTTAGATCAAGGTAGATATTAAAAATTTTCTAGGAACTCATTCATTTCCTCAAGATAATAAAATTTAATGACATAGAATTGCATATAAGTGTCTGTTTTTTTATATTATAATTTTTAATAATGCATATTTTTGAGTATTTTTTTACCTCTTAGGCTTGCCATGAGTTTCCCATTTTAAAGACTATTTCAAAGACATTACTTCTTGTTTAATCTATTTCTTTTTTTTTCAGCCTTTTCTTTACTAATTCTTTTTCATTGATTTATTGGCTTTTCCTAATTTTTTAAATTGAATATTATATAATTTTCATTATATAAAAATGCAGGTTATCAATTATCTTAGGGTACTGCAATAGCTAGAACTTGTGGGTTTTATTGGCAAGTATTTTCCTTATCATGACTCTCCAAACTTATCTACAACTTCACTCTTTTTGATTTCCTCCTTGTGTTAGAGACTCCTTGGAAGAGTGGTCTTTGATTTCTCAGTAATAAGGTTTTCCATAACATCCTTTCATGGTCTACGTCTAATTTTATTCAGTTAATACTGGAAGACAAGGATGCAAACACTCTAAGTAATAGTCAGATAAAGTTTCTTAAGGTTCAGCTGTGTGACTTTTAAACTAAATGTTTCACATATATGAAAAGTGCATACTGTCTTCTTAAAATATAAATTTTGTCAACACATAGATGTATTAAATCACAGTTACTATATATAATCATAAAGTTATTTTGTTTGAAATAGTCAAATACT
>PVJX010047011.1:0-12049 GCA_004027295.1 Dolichotis patagonum | reverse complement strand
AAAAGAGGTTCTTCATGGCTTTTCTCCCACATATCCAAACTGCCAGCATCACTACATGTGTTAGTCAGCTTTCCATTATTGTAACAAATACCTGAGATAAATAAGCTTACAAAGAGAAAAGGTTTATTTTGTGTTAGTTTTGAAAGTTAGTCCATGATTAGCTGACTCGTTGCTTTTGAGCCTGTAACAAGGCAGAACATCATGAAAGGACCATGTGGTAGATCCAGCTGCTCATCTCAGAGTGGCTGCGAAGCGAGAGAGAGAGAGAGAGAGAGAGAGAGATACAAAAAGAGAGAGAGACAGAGAGAAAGCTGTGATCCAACTTAAACCTCTTCTCCTAAGAGAGACACAGAAGAGAGGAAGACAGCAGCATCCCACAATGCCTTTCAATGGCATGTCCCAGTGACCTAAAACCTCCTTCGAGGCCCACCTCTTAACGATTCTACAACCAAGCTGAGCACCTAGTTATTAACACATGGACCTCTGGTAGCACATTCCAGATCCAACTACAACACCAGTACTCTCACACTTGAGAACCACTCTTAAATTAAATAGGTATTCCTCAAACACAAGTACTCTAAGGGTAACAGTTGATCCAATAATGAAATGATTCATGGGTGAGTAAGGTATACAGCATGGATACATTGGACAAAAGGATGCTTCACATCTTGGGGAGATTGAGCAGATTTCATCATGCTACTCCAAATGACATGTAAAAATTAAGAACTGTTTATTTCTAGAATTTTATGTTTAATATTTTCAGACTATGGTGACTTCAGGTAACTGAAACTGCAGAAAATGAAACCACCAATAAGAAGATACTACTATGTTGGCCTCTCCTCTCCTCTCCTCTCCTCTGTCTATCTTGTAAGGACACAGGTGGTCACATTTAGGGCTCACCTGCATAATCCAGGGTAATCTCTTCCTCTCAAAGTCCTTTATTTAGCATATTTTAACATAGGATAATATTCACTGTAGTCTTATGTAAGGTAATATTCACAGGTTCTGGGGATTAGGGCATGGATGAGTATTGGGGGGGTCCAAAATGCAATTCACTGTACAGAGTGGCCCCCACCTGTGCCCTGCCCTCTCTCCAGGGTTCAACTTCTCAGCAGAGTCAGTGGCGCAGCTTGAAGGGAGGGTGAGCATGTACCATCACCTGGTGGAGACACTCAAATTTGCTGGGGGACAGAGATGGCGGCTGTGGGACCCTCGCAGCCACCCAGAGGTCCAGGTGAAGTTGCCTGGGGCTGGTGGGATTCCTCTTTCTTTCCCCAGGAGTTGGCATAAAGAGAGGGTCAGGGCTGCTTGATGGAGGACAGAGGAGGGCGGTTAGCAGTAGACCAGGGCAGGAAGGGTGCAGTGGCCCTGGGGACCGGAAGAGACCCTGCAGAGGCAGTTAGGAGAAGCAGGATCTATCTGGGTATATCCTGGGCTCAGGGAGGTCTTCATGGCCCCCAGCCTTGAGAGGGTCCCCCAAGAGGCTAAGCTCACCCTTCTGCTCTGTGGACCTCACCTGGCCCCTCACTGACCGTGAACTGCTTGCTCACCCCAGAATGCCTCCCAGGAACTGCTAGGGGAAGCTCTTGCCCAGCACGTCCGCCAGCAGATCAATGACCGTGGTGACCACCAGCGCAGCCACTACAACCTGCCCGGGGACTGGGGCCACAGGATGGGTACTTCCCACGTGTCTGTGCTGGGAGAGGATGGCAGTGCTGTGGCTGCCACCAGCACCATCAACACACCGTGCGTGGGGCCGGGGGCAGACCCTTCCCCCTTGCTCCTGGACCTGACCCTTCTCCACCTCCAGCTTGGTCTGGACCGTCTGCCCATGTCTCCCCATGGAGACAGCACCTGGCCTTCGCTCTTCCCTCCCGCCTATCAACCCGCCTGGCACAATGACACCTGGGACATCTCTGGCTGAGAAGGGTGTTCCTGGGGTCGTTGGGCCAGCACCTGTCTGGGACGGACCTTACTCAGAAGGATGTCCTGACTGGGCGTGCAGGGGGGCTTGGGGGCTCTGGGCTCCAGCACACTGGCGGGGAGCCCTGACAGGGGATCCTGAGAGGGACGCTCATGTTGATGGGAGCCCAAGCTTAGGCTCTGGCTCCCCTGCCTGCAGCTTTGGAGCGATGGTGTACTCGCCGAGGACGGGCATCCTCCTCAACAACGAGCTGCTGGACTTGTGCTGGAGACGCAGGTCAAGCTCCGACCGCAGGCCCCCACCCGGTGAGAGCACGGCCTCCAGCCCGGGTTCTACAGGCATCTCCCAGGGAGAGGAGGGAAGGTGGGCAGCTGTGTGCTGACCCCTGGATGGGTCACCCGCTTCACTGAGCCACTGTTTGCTCAGCAGTGAGTGGGGTGCGGGGCGTTGTTCCTGGAGGGTGTGGGTGACCCCTGTTGAGCCTCCAGTTCCAGGTGAGCGGCCACCATCTTCCATGGTACCTTCCATCTTGGTCAACAAAGCCCAGGGCTCCAAGCTGGTGATTGGCGGGGCTGGGGGGGAACTCATCATCTCTGCCGTGGTCCAGGTGCGTCTGGGTGTCCCCCGGCTAGCGGCACCTCTCTAGGAAGCCCTGATATCTGACGGTCCCTGGGGTGGGCGTGGAAGGGTTGGTGCGGGGTGGCTGGTGCCCCTCCCCTGCTGCATCCTCTTTCTCTCTCTCAGACGGTCATGAACAAGCTGTGGCTTGGCTTTGATTTGGTAGCCGCCGTTGCATCCCCCATTCTGCATGTCAACAGCAAGGGCGGAGTGGAATACGAGGCCAACTTCAGCCAGGTGAGGCAACCTTCGCGCCTCCCTGCCCCTCACCCTCCCTAGGACAAACTCAGCTACTGCACGGCCCAGCGAGGAACCCTCTGCTGCTGGTGGCCTCAAGGAGTTGGCTTCCAAGGCAGAGGGCGTGGTATTGCCAAAGCTTCTCCCGGGCTGAGGCTCTCATGCCCCGTGGTCCCTGGTCTGCTTACCGCCATTTCTTTTGGAGCTAATTTTCCTGGCTGTGGAATCTCAGACTCTCCCTTGTGGTGATTTACTTCCTTGTGTGGTTGGGAGTTATTTGTCAGAGAGGATATTTTTCCTGTGGGAGTCTTCAGAGTGCCTTTGTTCCGGCACTCTGGGGGTTCCTGTAAATATTTTTTGATTCTTCCATCAAGGCCTGTGGTACAGGCCCAAGGGCTCAATCCTCTTGGGCATCCCCGCCCTCCTCCCTCAGCTTCCTCTGAGATTCTGGGGGCTGGTAGATACTCTTTGTTAGAACCCGTTTAAATGGCTAACGGCTGGGACTGGGGGTGCAGCTCAGGGGGAAATCTGGTGTTGACAGGTCCCCAAGTTTGATCCCCAAAACAGTGAGGGGAAAAGAAAACAAAATAAAAACTAGTGGCTCTTTGAAGCTTCAGATTTTATGCCCAGGGGCAGTATAACTAGCTGGGTTCATGGTTCTTGAAGCTGCCTCTCTTGGCCTGCAGATGCCTTTCAGGCCCTTGGAATCCTGGGACCACAGACTGGGGGACTTAAGCCAAGTGGAAATGTATAGATGGGCTCAGACTATAGTGGTCAGGCTAAAGGATTTTTCAACTTTCCAGTCAGATGAAATCCATGCACCTTCGGCATAAATTGTACTTTAATGTACATTAGTGGTGACTCTTTATATAAACATCCTATTTTTCACTTTCACTTCAGTATTCAGCAAATTACATGAGATTAAGCAATGCGTTATGATAAAACAGGCTTGGCGTTAGAGGGTAGCCCAACAGTAAACCAACGCATGTGTTCTGAGTGAGTTCCAGATGGGCTGGACTAATCTCTGCTTGGTTGATGAGAAGTATTCAATATATTTTTGACTTAATGACACAGTATTTTCCAGGCAGGCTTTTTTTTTTTTGGTACTGGGGATGGAACTCATGACCTCACGCTTGCCAGGCAGGCGCTTAAGCCACTGAGCTAAATCCCCGGCCCGAGTAGTTTCAATTTACGGTGGATTTATGAGGATGGAGGCCTACCATAAGTCAAGGAACAGTAGATTGCCTGATGCCTTGGCATTTGCACCATGATATTAAGGACCTCAGCCTGGTGGGCTCAAACTCTTGGAGTCTGAGGTGCCCCCTCCTCCATGTCACATCTGCCCAGTGGCTTCAAGTGCTTTCTCAGGGCACCAGATTTTGGGGAATTTAGATCTAGAAGGTCCAGGGTCCAAGGAGCACCTTCTTATCCCTCCTCCTTGACCCTTCGCTGAAGTCTCTTAGGCTACAATCATCACTTCTCTACACCCAGAAGACCTCTAGCTCTGAGAATTTGGGAGACGTCAGCCTAGGAACTGGGATTAAGGGGAATCTGGTGGCACATGAAGAGCAAATTCTCAGCTCCCGTGGAGAGGCAGAATATCAGTCATGCAGCTCGAAGGCTTTCTGTAGGAGAATCCTAAACTCTGCATGGGAGACCTCAAATCTCCAAGGAGCTTTGCAGCTAAAGCCCAGGATCTGAGGCAAGGAGGGTCACTGATCCTTGGGTCATGAATGTTGGCCACCAGTCTGTGGGAATGGAGCCTCCGAGAACCAAGTGTCCATCTTTGGCTTCAGTAGCAAGGGCTTCTGACTTCAATTTTGAGGATTTGGGGCAATTTAGAACCGAGACGTCAGGGTCCCCAGGGACCTTGCCCTGCCTGTGGCTCAGGTCATGTGGTGTCACTTGATGTCCTTCTATCCAAGGATCTGGTGGGCAAAATTCTTTAGTCCAAAATGTTTGAAATAAAGGGCTAAAACAGCCCAGGTCCCCACACTCTAGGACTTTTGTCTGAACAGAGTGATAGATACGTGAGGGCCATACACTGGGTCAGGTACTTAGCATCTTACAAGACAGCACCTCAGGACTAAGGGCCGACCTTGCCCTCTGACTGCTTCGTAGTCCACAGATTCACCGTCTTGGACCTGGGTCACCAGGGCCCCTTCCCTGAGCACCTCGCACTCTGAGACCCCCTGTGCTTTTCATCTAAAGACCTAGTTTCCTTGAACTTGTGGGTATGCAGAGCGGATGAGATGGGGAGTCCCTCGTCCTTCTGGCTGAATCCTCTCTCAGCAGGCCCGTGTTAGTCAGCGTGCCTGACACGCACAGCTTAAAGAGGAAAAGGTTGATTTTGGATGGTGGTTTCAGTCTGTGGTCAGCTGACTTGAAGGAAGAAATGATACCACAGAGGGAGGGGACTGGCGCAGGAAAGCTGTTCATGTCACAGTATGCAGGAAGGAAGGGACACAAGAACATACCCTAAATGCACACCCCTATCTTCTCCAAATGGGCCTTGTCTCTTAATTGCACCTTCCACTATGATTAATCTACTGATGAGGTTAATGCTCTAGTGACCCAATCACCTTCCAGAAGCCCGATCTCTGAGAACATGAACCTTTGGAGGGACTTTTTTTTGTTGTTTATTAGTATTACTATTTTGTCTTTTTGAGATGGGGTGGCCTTGAACTCACTTTGTAGTCCAGGCTAGCTAGCCTTGACCTCAGTGATCCTCCTGCCTCAGCTTCCTGAGTGGTGGGATTACATGTGTGTGCCACTGTGCCCAGAGTGGGCACACTTTTTATTTCAACTGTATCAGGCCCTAAACTTGTGGGACATCATTCTCTGGGAAGTTTGATGACTGCGTTCTTGGGTGTCTACGGTCTCCAGCCTTCTCTGCGTTGAGACTGTCTGTCCAATATGGGCTGATTGTGCTGAGGTCAGAGGATCTGGGTGCCTGGTACCCAGCTCTGTTCCCTTCAATGTCTCTGGCGTCCCTGGGTGTGGAGACCCTGAGAGGCGGAATCTTGAGTTGGGAAGTTCTTGTTGTGTAGAGGGTGTGGGGTTCCAAAGGTTTTTCTGGAAGGCATTCTAGAAGGTTCTTTTCTTTTTGGTACTGGGAATTGAACTCAGGGCCTCATGCTTGCCAAGCAAGTGCTGTTCCATGAGCTACATTCCCAGCCTCTGGAAAGCTTTCTTTCTTCTTCTTTTCCTTTTTTTTTGGTACCGGGAATCAAACTCAGGACCTTGAGCCTGCCACGTAGAACACTTTCTTTTTAAGGGACTCAAAATTGGAGACTTCTCAGTCTAAGTCCTTAGAACTTACGTCCTCCACTGAAGATCCCCAGAACTCCTTAGATTTTACTCTGAAGTCTTGGTGAATTGAATGCAGGACCAAAATGAATGTGCATCTCAAGGACCTTTTGTTCTGAGTGAGGCTCCCCCTTCCCTCCTCCTGCTCTGCCCCACTGTGCCCTTCTGGTCTCCTCAGGCTGCTGAGCTGCTCCCGCCCTGTGTGGCCCCAGGCCCTCCCTTACCCCATCCCGCCTTCTTGGTCGGTTTCCTCATTTCCTGTCCAGACCTTCTCTGGATGGGAACCGACCTGCCCTTTTCTGTGAACTCCTCTTCTCTCTCCAGGAGGTGCAGAAGGGGCTCCAAGACCGTGGCCAGAAACAGACCCAGCAGCAGTTTTTCTTGAACGTGGTCCAGGCTGTGTCCCAGGAGGGGCCCTGTGTGTATGCGGTGTCTGACTTGAGGAAGAATGGGGTGGCTGCAGGCTACTGAGAAGACAGCTTGGCCCAGAGCCTGGATCCAGCCCTGCCTTAAGCCTTGAGCCGAAGTTGGATGATGGGACCAACTGCTCCAGTGGGATCTGGACTCCTGGCTGAGACTGAAGGAGGCAGAGTCCAGAGTGACAGAAGGATGACTGGAAGGGCCTGAGCCTCGTCCCTGACCCTTTCCCCGCAGCCTCGTGTGACCCTGCTCCGGCTCCTTCCCCTGGCCCCCTGCCCACCTTCCCAATCTGTATCCACCAGTCTAAGATTAAAGAGGAGCCAACTGTAGCTTGGCTTGGTGGTTCCCAGTGGGGAGGGGACCCTCAGATAGTGCCAGGAGGGAGGCACACAGGAAGCGCCTATGGCCCTGCACGAAGCACCACCAAGGAGGAGGGAAACTGAGGCCCAGAGCTAGTCCAGCCTCACCCAGGCCACCCCTAGACAGAGGCAAGCGCTCTGCCACCCCCCCCCCATTGTTTTGCTCTAGCTGCACTGATTTTGGGGGCTCAGAGGTGTGTCTGGCCCTGGTCCTGCTCACTGGTGGGAAAGCAGAGATGTGGCCTGGGGAACCTGTGTCCCAACTCCTGTAGGCCCTGGCTGAGGCCCTTTTCTGGGTCTTATTCTCTGTGCCAGGAAAAGGTTGGACAACATGACACCGGTCACCCCAGCCCCCACAGCTCCTGTGCTTGAGCCCAGGGTTTCCTATGCTTGGCAGTATTGACATTTGGGGTGAACTGATTCTTCATGGTATGGGGCTGTCCCCACACTGTGGGGTATTGTGTTGACACAGGGCAGCCTCACCCCTTGCGGGAGCCACTGCTCTGGATCAGTGAGCCCCCGCTGCTGTGAATGACTTTGCCAGCTCCGGCATGGGCTCCCCACCTCGGGGATCCCCTAGATGGACCCAGGCATCTTGCATTGCACTGGCTCCTGAAAGCCCTGGGTATATCTACCCAGTGCTGGAGGAGTGCTAGAGGAGTTGTTTAATCCGTCCAGCTTGCTATCAAGACTACCATAAATGGATGGCTTACGGTATTTTCCAGAAATTTGTTGCTCACAGTTCTGGAGTCGGAGAAGTCTGAGATCAAGGTGCAGGCAGGTTTGGTGTCTGGTGAGGCCCTGTTTCCTCCTAGGTGGCAGCTTCTAGTGGTGTCCGCACACGGTGGGAAGGGCTCAGCAGTTGTCTGGGGTCTCTTTCATAGGACACTGCCTCGATTCCTCACTATCCGTGAGAGCTGATTCCAGCACCCTCCATATATGCCAGAAACCTGGGACGCAGCCAGGCTTCATGGCTCACAATGGTAACCCCAGCATTCGGGAGGCTGAGGCAGAAGGACTGCTGCGAGCTCAGGGCCAGCCTGGGTTACACTGTGAGCTCAAGGCCAGCCTGAGAGAGACACTCTGCCTCCAAAAAGAAAAATATAAAAATCAAATAGTATAGAATTTGCATGTAACCTACAACATCCTCCTACATACTTTAAATCATCTCTAGGTTGCTTATAATCCCTAATAAACGTAATTCAGTGTAAACAGTCCTTATGCTGTATTGTTCAGGAAATAATGACAAGAAAAAAGCCTGTACAGTACATATATGTTCAGTACATATGCACTTTTTCTAAAAAAAATTTTTTTTTCGGTGTTAGGGATCAAACCCAAGGCCTTGTGCATGCAAAGCAAGGGCTCTACCACCATGCAACAGCCCCAGCCTCCTTCTGAGTGGTTCAGATCTGTGGTCCCTTGAGTCCACAGCTGGTTGACTCCGCAGCGCTGAGCCCTCAGGACACTGAGGGCTGAGCTGAGCCCATGCCTGAGGACTCCGCTGTCCGACATAATCACCTCTAAAGGCCCCATCTTGGCAACTGGGTTTCAATATGTGAGTTTGGGGCAGGTGACACAGGCATTCGGGACATGGAAGGGGTGGACACCGTCCACCTGATGAGGTCAAGAACGTCCTCCCCTGAGGACCAGGCAAGCAGGAAAACGGTGGTGTATTCATTTCCCATGGCTGTTTATTCCTGGCTTAAAACAAGGGAAATGTACTGATAGGTCAGGAGCCCCAAATCAGTATCCCGGAGCTGAATTAAGGGGCGAGCAGGGTTCTGCTCCTCTGGAGGCACCAGGGGAAAACTGGCTTTGCCCCTGTTGCCTGTTATGCTCTTTGGTTCAAAGCCACATTACTCCTCCTCCAGGATCTTCCTCTGTGGCCAGTGAGTTTTTTCTTCTGTGTGTGTGTGTGTGAGGGGTCTGGGTGGATCAGACAGAAAAGCCTGTCTGAAAGCCTTCAGGGGCTGGGCCTGGTGGTACATGTCTGTATGATCCTGGTGCTCTGGGAGGCTGAAGCAGGAAGTTCTCAGATTTGAGCGTCACCTACATGATTTAGTGACTTAACAAGACCCTGTCTCAAATTAAAAAAAAAAAAAACCACAACAAATATATATGAGGGCTGGAGATATAGCACAGTGTGAAAACCCTGGGTTCAATCCTGAGTAGGAGAGAGAGAGAGAAAGAGAGAGAGAGAGACAGAGAGAGAGAGTTCAGGGTCAGGGGTCATGGTGCATGTCAGTAATCCCAGCACTTGGGAGGCTGAGGCAGGAAGACCACAAATTCAAGAGCAGCCCAAGCAATTTAGTGAGACCCTGATTCAAAATAAAAATAAAAAAGGGCCAGGGACATATGAGTACAAGACCCTGGGCTCAGCGTCCAGCAAAGCGGAAATGAAACAGTACCTATTGTTGTGCCAGCCCAAGGCTGAACAGGCAGTGGCTATGCAGATGTCCTTGCAGAACTATTTATAAAGTTGTGGTGACCTTTGTGCAAGGGTATGGTGCTGGCACAGACTTTTGTTATCAGGCATGGATAATATCTTTTGTAAACTCCCAGCTTTATCTGTTTATTTATTGCTAGGGTTTCATACAAGTGACTCCATTTTAACTCAGACAATTTTCACATGGATTAACAAAGTCCCATGTCCAGCTCTCATCGGCTGAACGGAGTTCATCCCTGTGCATTTTTTTTTTTTTTTTTTTTTTTGGACACAGGGTCTCACTATGTAGTTCAGGCTGACCTCGAACTGACTTGGCCTCCTCCTGTCTCAGCCTCCCCAAGTATTGGGATTACAAGTGTGCACCACCACACCTGGTTCCCTGGGTAATTTTTTTTTTTTTTTTTGGTAGCGGGGATTGAACTCATGACCTTGCACTTGCCAGGCAGGCGCTTAAGCCACTGAGCTAAATCCCCGGCCCGCCTGGGTAATTTTTTATAGCCAGAGAATGAGTGAGGGTTGGAGAGTACTGATTGTCTTTAGGTTTGAAGTACCTCCCTTGAGGGCTACTTATCTGTCAATCATGGGCCAAGAGGAACCAATGGGAAGGAGGCTGCCGGGCATATACCTCAGCTGTCCTGTAGTAGGAGCCTGGCTCTGCTTCTGGACCTGGACCTGGCCTGGGGTCCAGGGAGGCTGCCCAGAGTGGGCCTGGGAAGGCTTGGCTGGTCCCTCATATCAGTGCTTCCCGGTGGCAGCCACCAAGCACCACCGCTTAGCCCCCGTGTGTGGGAGCAGGGAAGGGGCCCTTCCTCCCGTCAGGAGAGTAACCCAGTCTCCTGGTGCCTTTTCCAGAGCCACCTTTTGTTCTGTTTTGTTTCCTTGTGTTTTCATTATTTGCAGTGCTGGAGATCAAAGTTAGGGCCTCGTGCTTGTTGGGAAGGCACTTTACCACTGAGCCACCCAGCATTTCCCCTATAAGACTCTGACTCAACTTTATCTCTATGGACACGGCCACGGTGTGGGTCCCCCTCACTGTGACACTGATAGTCCTCCAAGGCTTCCTGTGTTGACCTTTAATTCCTGTGTTGACATTTAATCTCCATTTGTAGGTCTGAAGAGGGTGGAATCTTAAACCAATTTTGATAGTTAGAGGTGGGAAGTGATTAAAATGAATACATTTATTAGGGCAGAGCCCCATGATGGAATATTGGATTCTTTAGAAGGGTTGGCTGGGGGCAAGGGACACAGCTCTACTCTCCTGGAAGTGTGCGGTTCTCAGACAGATAAGAGAATCCACCCTGATCTAAGGGAACTCCCAGTGGATTCCACCCTGCTCTCTTAAGAGTTTATGTCCAGGGCTCCACCCTGATCTCCGGGACTCAAGAGACAAAGAAATTCCCTGAGGGATCCACCTAGGTCTTTTAGGAGTCAGTCTCTGTGGGGCTCTGTATTTCTCTTTCAGGAGTGAGTGGACCAGTGCACCATGGGAAACATCCCAACGATCTCACCTTTGAGGTAAACTAGAAAATGCTTTGTGTTGTTTGGAACTGGGAATCCAACTCAGGACCTTGCACTTGCCAGGTCCTTGTTTCATTTTCTGAGATGGGGTTTCCTGTGTAGCTCAGGCTGGTCTCAAACTCACAATGTTGCCCAGGTTAGCCTCGAACTTGCAGCAATCCTCCTGCCTCAGCCTCCAGAGTGCTAGGATGACAGGTGTACGCCACCACACTGTGCTTGAACTAGGAAGTGCTAAGAGATGGGTACAGAACAGCACTCTAAATTAAAGTGGGGTGAAATTCCTTGTGTTCGAATTTTTATGGTTCCTCATCTCTATAAAGGGCCAAGAACCCGAAAGAGGCCTCCAAAGGGAAAAACTGTCTTAGATGGTTCCATCCACAGATGCCCATCTGTCTTTCAGGGGTATTTGGGCCTTTCCCACCTGTTTCTACCAGAACAAATGCCCTAGAGAGATCCAGTATTGCCTTTCTTTTTCTCTCTCTTTCTTTCTTTCGGTTTGTTTTGTTTTCATTTGTTTTTTGAGACAGGGTCTTCCTATGTAGCCCAGGCTGCCCTGAACTCACTTTGTAGCCCAGGCTGGCCTCAAACTCACAATGATTCTCCTGTCTCAGCCTCCAGAGTGCTGGGATTACAGGCATGTGCCATCACGCCTGGTGTGGGTTCTGTCACCTATAGTGACACAGCCACGGCCCTCCCCACCCCTACTCTATAATTTCCCAAACATGATTCAGCTGTCAGGCCTTGTATTTCTCATGCTTCTTATTCTTGCCAGCTCAACTCCTGGACCAAAGACAAGTCCTACCTACACTTTTAACTTCTACCCTTTTGGATGGGGGAATAATTACCTCTCATAACTTCACCCCTCCCAACTCCATGCTTATTTTTCAGATTCTTCCTCATGGAATGACACATTTGGATCAAGGCACTTTTCCTTCTACCTCTCCTGGGTCCTTTAATTATGATAGTGATCTGCCACCTTGTGTTTTTTATTTCTTCAATCCAGGATGCGAGTGTTCACCAATGATTAATTCCTTGTCTTGGTTGAAACACCCTGGTACCAGCTTCTACAGGGTCATCAACCATCCGTCAACCTTCCTGAACCCCAATACAGTGCCCCCTTTCAACAGGGAGTACTAAGAGAGAGACTTTGTTCTTTTCCTAACAATACAAAGACGGGAATGAAAGGTTCTTGCCGTAGTATAAATTACTGTACAGTTA
>PVJX010047010.1:0-12140 GCA_004027295.1 Dolichotis patagonum | reverse complement strand
GAGAGCCGGCTCTTGGTTGTGACTTCCTTCCAAAGAAAACAATAGGGAAGCCGAGGGTGGAGAGGAAGAGCAACTTTTCAGCAAGAAACCTGGCAAATACCCCAGCCAGAGGACGGTGGGTAACATCACCAGTGTCAGGGTGAAAGTATGTACTTCTGGTATGATGTGACTATAGGTGACACTTTCTTGCCCTTTTGCTGTGGAACAACAGATTGCTTATGGGAATGCAAAATGGTGCAGCCACTCTGGAAGACAGTTTAGAAGTTTCTTAGAAAACTATGCATACTCTATATATGATCCAGAAGTTGTGCTCTTTGATATTTGCCCAAAAGAGTTGAAAACTTTATGTCTGCACAGAAACCTACACACAAACATTTTTTAGCAGCTTTATTTATAATTGCCAAACTTTGGAAGCAACTAACATGCCCTTCAGTAGATGAATGGATACATAAACTTGTCATATCCAGAGAATGGAGTATCACTCAGTGCTAGAAAAAAGTGAATTGAGCATTGTGGTATATGTCTGTAATCCCAACTACTCAGGAGGCCAAGGCAGAAGGATCAAAAGTTTAAAGCCAGGGCAACTGAGACCCTATCTTGCTCTAAAAATTTAAAAGGAATGGTGACAGGCATGGTGGAGCATGCCAGCAATCTCAGTAGAATGGGAGATGCAGGCAATTCAAGGCCAGGCTGGGCAATTTAGCTACTTAGGGAGACCCTGTTCAAGAATGAAAAAGGACTTGGGTGTGGCTCAGTGGCAGAGCACTGACCTAGTATATGTGAGGCTCAGGCAAGGTTTAATCTCCAACAATGAAAAACAAAAGCAAAAACAAAAAAACAAAGCACTCAAGTCAGTCAGGAAACATCGATGTCTATTAGTGAGAAGTCAATCTAAAAAGGCTACAATTTCAATTGTATACCATTCTGGAAAGAATAGTTGCCAGTGGTCCTTTTCTTTGTGCTTTTCCTCCTCAAACCCTGTGTAATCATGAGGAAAGAAAATCAGGTAAATTCCGTCTGAGGACATTTTTCCAGCGTTATACATGCTAACCCAGCTACATCCCCAGCCTCATCAGAGAGGCATTCTACAAAATACCTGACCACTACTCCTTAAACCTGTCATCAAAAACAAGGAAAGCTTGAGATACTGTCATAGACAAGAAACACCAAAGGAGACATGACAACTGAAGGTAATATTTTACCCTAGATGGGAACGTGGGAGAAAAAAGGCATTGAGGAAAGCAATCAATCAATAAATATTGATTTTACCTAGTGTACTAATCTTGTGTCTTAATCTGTGTTGGGTTGCTAATAATACAATAACATAGGCTGGTAAATTATAAAGAAAAGTAGATTATTTTGGTTCAAGTTCTGGTCCAAGCTTGAGGAGCTGTGTGTGGTGATGGTCTTTATGCTGTCAGTCTCAACAATGCACAGGGCAATACATGGTGAGACACATGGAGTACACAGGTATATATAGCCTCTTCTTAGAAAGCCGTTAGTATTTAACTATGTAGGCTGTCTAATGATTCTGATAATCCAATCCTACTAATCTACAAATGCCCCATCTGGAAATCCTCCTCTTAATCCATAGCTGGACTGAGTTTCCATCCTCTTTTTTTCTCCTCTGTGGTACTGGATTGAACTCAGGGCATCTGCACTGAGACGCATCTGTAGCCACCTCCACCTCCCTTTCTGAGATAGTCACTAAATTGTCCAGGCTGGCCTAGAATTTGGGATGCTTTTATTTCAGCCTTGCAGAGTGCTGAGATTACTGGTGTGTACCAGGGCACCTAGTTTATACCTTCTTAATAGCTCATTCTGGGGATTAAGCTTCAATATGAGTTTTAGAGGAGACAAACCATGTTTAAACCATAGTACAATGGCTTAGTAATTGTGATAAAGATATCATACATATGTAATGTAAGTCACATGTTAGTAGTAAAGAAAACTGAGTATGGGATATGTGTATACTGTGTATCCCTTTTTCAATATTTTTATAAGTCTAATAAAATTATTCTAAAAATAAAAATTATTTTAAAAGACTAAAATGGAGACATTTAGAAATATTTTAATTCCTATAAAATTAGCAACAGTAAACCAAAACATTACTTTTATGAAAAGCACCTATAACTTTCAAAAACATAGAAGACTGGCATTATTTAATATTTTTGAAAATATCTTTAAAGTCTGGCTTAATTGCTTGACTCTTATATGTGCTTTTATATTCAGTCTGTTGTGATATTACTTATCAGATAGCCTCTGAGAGAATGAGAGTAAGAAGGGCAAATGACACTTAATGTCACTGTGAACTTGAGAATCACTGCCCTAACAACCTCATCCTTCACTATAGTTCTGTATCCACGATTCAGAGTCCCTGACTGACATCTCTCCTGAGTCCTCTGATCATGTATGTCACACTTTCCATTACATACCTTTTCAAAACTTCCTGTTTATATCAGTATGACAGTCATACCAGCTTTGTGGGATTAATGGCCACACCATAAAATTACTTAGTAATGGGACAGTTGCCATTCTTATCTTTCCTAACCATGCCGAGAAGTGTCACAAACCCTAGACAGTGACTGTGTGATAAATAATTGTTGGATGACTAGCGACAATTCTGGAGTCAGAATTGTTCCTGACAAGATCTCTTTCTTGCCTCTACATACCAGTAGCAGCCTGAGCTTCTGCCTGCAATGATCACACTCTGTGATTTGCTAAGTTTGGCATTTGCTTTGCTTTAGCAAAGATTAGTTTCTCCTATTGTCACCACTAGGAAAACTCAATTTGACCGTGGGATATTCATTTAGGACCATTTTCTGACTTCTTCAGAAATGAGATACAGTGTCATTCGGTTTCAGTAGAAATTTCTCCATCCACAGAATTCTGCTTTCTGAAACCACAAGAGCTGCTGTCCTGTCAATGAAAGAACCAATGTTATCAGTCAACCTTGGGCAAGTAGCTTTCAGAACTTCAGTTCCTTGAAGAATCCAGGTAACACTGTCATTTTCTGCATCATCTTTTATACCTTTTTTTTGCCTCATCTTTTGTTATGATCATGTCCTGTAAATTCAGCATCTCCCATCTACTTTTCCATTTCTGAGACCTTTACTCTCACCCAGTCTTTAGACCATTAAACCTGTGCTGTCCCAGGTTCTCTGTCTTGGACCTGGTCAACCTGCTGTACGACTCTCTCCTCAAATGTCTACTTTTATCATTATCATTAAAAACCTTCAGTGGGGGCTGGGGATTTAGCTCAGTGGCACAAGCACCTGCCTGACAAGTGTGAAGTCGTGAGTTTGATCACTGGTACCAAAAACAAAAAAAACCAAAAACCCCTTCAGCAGTTCCCATCGCCTGAATGATAATGTAGAAACTCCTCAGCCTGTTATCCAAGACCAGAGAGAATCTCTGAATTTCACATCATTGTACATCACTACTGCCTCTCTGTAAGTCAGAAAGAGATGCATTCTGTCTTCAACCCTTAGAATATTTCATTTTAATTGATTTATTTCCCTCTCTTCTTTCTTTTAAATTATGAATTATATTCATGTAGAAAAAATTCTTCAGACATATACTTACAGAAAAAACTCAGAGCTCCTTTTTACACCGCTTTATCCCCATGCCCATACTTCATATCTCTCTTAGAGTTAAGCACAATTAACTGTTTTCTCTCAGATATTATCATGTATTTTCTGGCACCAAGTGTATGTAATTCTCTGGATAGAACTGGAATCAAACTTTTCATTGTAATGTGTGACTTGCATTTTCCTCTCAACAACACACCTAGGTTATTGTTTTATAGTTGCCATATAATATTTTAAGATGTGCATATATTAAAATTTACTATCAATAATACAGTGGTACTGGGGTTCACTAATGCTTTTGTTTGTGAAAAATTTGGTTCACAATGGGCCGGGGATTTAGCTCAGTGGGCCGGGGATTTAGCTCAGTGGCTTAAGCGCCTGCCTGGCAAGTGTGAGTTCGTGAGTTTGATCCTTGGTACAAAAAAAAAAAAAAAAAAAAAATTTGGTTTACAAACCGAAGCATTTGGTAAAATTTTGTTTTTGTTTGGAAACTGTATCGAATGACAAACAGGACTGTGGCCATCTTTCCCACACAAACACAAATGTGGTCATTTTTTCCAAAATCATAGAACAAATTAAGTTCATGAACCAAGGCACCACCGTAACTAACTATTCTACTGATGACTATTTGGGTTATGTCCAGATTCATGCATTACAATCAATATTACACATGTATTTTGGAGCAGTATTTCCCTAGAAATGAAACTGCTAGGTCCAGAACTTGCATAATCTAAATTTTAATACATACTACCAAACTGCTCTTTGAAAGGCTTGTACCAATTTAAATTTACCCTGTTGACAAGTGCAAGGTCCTGAGTTTGATTTCCAGTGCCACAACCCATCAATCAATCAATAAATTTAATGGGCAGTGGGACAGCCTTGAAACATGGGGTCTTTAGAAAGTGCTTAGTCATAAAGGGAGAGTCCTTTTTGCCTTTGGCCTTCTGTGATATCCTCCTGTGGTGTGAGGATAGAGGATGCCACATTCAAGGCAGAAACAGAGACCTCATGATAGACAGTGAGAGGTCCAACAAACCTGCCAGTGACTTGAGCTTCAACTTTCCAACCTGAAAAATTGTGAGAAATAAGTTTCTGTTTTTTTTAAGTTACTCAGTCTGCGGTGTCTTATGGTAGCAACGCAACCTAAGACAGGTGTTTCTTAGAAATCAGTTTCTTATACACAATACATATATTTGTTTCTGTTTTAATTTTTTTGCTACTCTTACAATCTCTTTTTAATATATTTAGACCATTGATCTTAAATGTGATTATTGATGAGATTAGATCCTTGTGTACTATATTCGCTTCTGTTTTCTATTATTGTTCTTGTTCTTTGTTTCTATTTGTGTCTTCTTTCTCTACCTTTTGTAGTTTTCACTGAACATTTCATGTGATTCTATTTTTGTTTTTTTTTTGTGATTCTATTTTTGTGTGGTAGGACAACATTTATACCTTATTTTACTTTTTTATCATCTCAGTAAGCATTTATAATCTAAGTCTACTTTCAAATTACATTATGTTGCACTACCCAATAGTAATAAAATCACCCTACTCCTCCCTTTAATCCCTTACATTATAGCTGGCATTCATTGATTTGTACATAAGTATATGTATATACATAAGCATATATATTCAAATGCATTGTTGCTATTATTATCTTGAACAAACTTTTTTAGGTTAATCAGAATAAGAAAGATAAAAGTTTTAATTTTATCTTCACTATTTCCTTCTCTGATGCTCTTCTTTTATGTAGACTAAAGTTTCTGGCCTATGTAATCTTGCTTCTGGCAAGAAATCTTTATGTATTATGGATGTGTCTTTTATTAGATATGTGTTTGAACATGTATTTTTCTAGTTAATGGCTTATTCATTTATTTACTTATTTATTTTTTGAGACAGTGTCTCACTATGTAGTTTCGGCTCTCTTTGAACTCACTATGTAGCTCAGGCTGGTCTCAAACTCACTGTGGTCTTCCTGCCTCAGTTTCCCAAGTGTTGGAATTACAGGTGTGTGCTATCATGCCTGGCAGTGGCTTGTCTTTTTTTTGTTTTAAATTGTTATTTTATTTTATTTTTTTGAATATTGTTATTTTATTGAAAAAATGTAAGACAGAATTTCATAACAAAATAATAGGAGAATAATAATAGTTAATACATTAGATATTGTCATCTTCAAAGTAGTTACTCACTATATGGGCATAAAATATTCTCCAGTTGATGTTAGCACAACCTTTCTTTTCAATGAAATAAGAGACACTAATAGTATAACTAACTTACATTTTTCTCCCTTTCCCCTTTTAAAATTTATTTTATTTTATGGGGAAAAGATAGAACAAAACAACAGGAGAATAACAACAATTAATACATTACATATTGTTATCTTTACAGTAGTTGGTGTAATTTTTAATGCCCAAGAAATGGGCATAAAAATTTCTCCAATCAATAATAGCACAAATCTTTCCTTTTAATGAACTGAGAGACACTAATAGTATAACTGACTTGCATTCTTTCCCTTTTCCCTATTGCCCTTTCCCCTTTCACTTGTCCTATTTTCTTTTTCCTTTTGAACAATTTCTTCCCATTTCATTTATTTTTATTTATTTATTTATTTATTTATTTATTTATTTATTTTTTGGCACTGGGGATTGAACTCATGACCTTGCGCTTGCCAGGCAGGCGCTTAAGCCACTAAGCTAAATCCCCAGCCCAATTTCTTCCCATTTCACAGTATTTACTGTACATTTTAAAACTTATTTATTCTTTCAATTTCTTATACCAGGGAGATAATATGATGTTTACACATGTGAGAATGATTTACTTCATTTATGAGTATGGTCTCAAGTTGCATTCATTTATCTATAAAAGTCTCAAATTTATCCTTCTTTATGGCTGAGGAGTACTCCATTTTATAAAAATACCACAGCTTTTTATCCATTCCTTTATTGATGGTCATTTGGGTTGTTTCTAAGATTTAGCTATTACAAATTATGCTGCTATAAACACGAGCATGCATATATCACTGTGGTATGAGGTTTTTTAATTCTTCTGAGAAAACACTCAGAAGGGGAATAGCTGGAGGGTATAGAACCTCTAATCCTAGTTTTTAAAGGAATCTCCACACTGATTTCCAGACTGATTGTATCAGTCTATATTTTCACCAATAGTGGAGAAGGGTTCCTTTTTCCTCACAGCCCCTCCAACATTTGTTATTGGTTGATTTCTTGATAATAGCCATTCGTTCTGGAGTGAGATGGAATCTCAGTGTTGTTTTAATTTGCATCTCTTGACCAGTAATGTTGAACATTTTTTTCATATATTTATTTGCCATTTGTATTTCTTCATCTGAGAAGTATGTATGCATCTCAGATGCTCATTTTATGATTAGGTCTTTGAATTGGGGGGGGGTCTGATTTTTTTTCAACTCTTTATATGTTCTACATAGAAGTCCTTTGTCAGAGGAACAATTGGCTAAAATTTTTTCCCATTCTGTGAGTTGTCTTTTTACTTGGTTGGTGATTTGTTTCACTTTTTAATACTATGAGATCCCAGTTGTTGATTCTTTGAAGTATTTCTCATGCAGTCTGGGTTTTGTTCATGAACCCTCCAACTTACACTGATGTCTTCAAGATTTTTACCTACTTTCTCTTACAGTAGATTTAGTGTTTATGTTTTAATATTTAGATCTTTGATCCATTTTGACTTTAGTTTAGTACATGGTGGTAGACATGGGTCTAGACCAAGTAGAATTCATCTCAGGAATGCAGGGATAGTTCAACATATGCAAATCAATAAATGTAATATGCCATAGCAACAGAGCCAAAGACAAAAATCACATTTTTATCTCAATAGATGCAGAAAAAGCTTTTGGCAAGGTCCAGCACTCATTCATGATAAAAGCCTACAGGAAAATCAGAATAGATGATCTTTATCTCAATCTGATAAAAGTCATCTATGACAAACCAATAGCCAACATCACACTAAATGGACAAAAACTAAAAGCTTTCACTCTAAAATCAGGAACAAGATAATGATGTCCACTATCACCACTCCTATTCAATATAGTTCTGGAAACACTAGCCAGAAAATTAGACAAGGGATAGAAATAAAAGGAATAAGGATAGGAAAGGAAGAAGTTAAATTATTATTATTTACAGCTGACACGATACTCTATCTAGAAAATCCCAAAAATTCTATCAAAAGACTTCTGGTTTTAGTAACCAAATTCAGTAGCATAACTGAATACAAAGTTAGCACTCAAAAATCAATAGCATTCCTGTACACAAACAACAAACTCACCAAGAATGAAATTCAGAAAACCACACTCTTCACAATAGCATCCAAAAAATGAAATACTTGAATCAATTTAACAAAGGAAGTAAAGGACGTATACTCTGAAAAAAAGAGATTGAAGAGGAAATCAGAAAATGAAAAGATACCTTTTACTCATGGATAGGAAGGGCCAACATAGTGAAAATGGGCATACTTCAAAAATTTTACACAGATTCAATGCGATCTCAATCAAAATACCATTAGCATTAACCTTACAGAACTAGAGAGAACATTCCTAAAATTCATCTGGAACCAGAAGAGGCCTACAATAGTAAAGACAATCTTAGGCAACAAAGGCGAGACAGGAGGCATCACAATTCCTGACTTGAAATTATACTACAAAGTTACTATGATAAAATCATCATGGTACTGGCCAAAAAACAGACCTGAGAGCTAGTGGAACAGATAAGAAGATACAGACACAGCTACAAACACATTTGGCCACCTTATCTTTGGCAAAGAGGCCAAACATGTTCACTGGAAGAAAGATAGCTTTTTAAATAAATGCTCCTTTCCCCTTTTGAAGAGCAGAGTTTTTCAACTTTGATAAGATCCAATTTATCAACTCATTCTTCATGGATAATGTTTTGATATGTTAAGAAATCTGCCTAATTCAAGGAAAGATTTTCTCCAGTGCTATCTTGTAGAAGGTTTTATAGTTTTATGTCTTTCTTTTTTTAATACCTAAAAATCCAACTTTATTGAGCATAGGAATAGATGGATTTTCAAATTAATTATTTTTACTTTGTGGTTATTAGTTTTGAAGTTGTCTGACCCATGGTAGAACTTACTAACTGGTACTATACAAAGATGCTTGTCCATTACTTTAATTCTATATTTATAAACAGATATATTTAAATCTAGATAAAACATTTGTGATTGGATTAGTTCACGGTAATCCTTGCTTCTTGCACTGTTCAAACTGGTAATACAGCAAATTTGAGGCACTAATTTGAATTTTATACAAAAATTCAGTTTTATTCTTACATTAGTGGGAGCTGACATCTGTAACTTACAGGCAAGCAAACACTTGTTTCTACCTCATAGTTGAACAAAAATATACATAATGTATTCTTTTCATAATGCAAGACTTGCTCTTTGTATTTTGATGAGAATGCCATTTAACCCTTTCATGAACAAAATGACCAAGGTTCAAACCATCTTTGGAAGAAGTACTTAATATGCATATCTTATTTAAATAAATCCTCCAGTTAAAAAATGGAGAACTCATTGCCTTTACTTTGAAGGCTTTGTGGTTATCTGTCAAATTTCTATGTGTAGCTCACCAACATACCCTTATTGGAAATATCGGTATTTCCCTATCACAGTTCTTGAAAGGACTTGAAAGTCTCAAAATTCTGTGTCTCCTTTGGCTTGCTTCTCTCTTGATTCCACCCAGGCTTTATTAATGGTTTGTTTTATATCATCATCTCCATCTTCATAAATTTTCTTCAGGACATTCATAAATCCCTCACTAAGATATGTCTCAGAATTGTAGGATGGCTTTTCTTTTTCTTTGCACTCTCTCTCAACCTGAGTTAAGCACCCCTAAGTGTTTTCTGCTTTCTTTCAACACAAAATAAGAACTGTATCAGTCTTGATTTTTTTTTTGAACTGCCTTCCACTGAGATGGGTTTTAAGAAATTGTTCACAATCATAGAGTAACTCTTCATATTTAGACTCTTTACCAAAAGGTCAAATGACCTCTCTGTGAAATGCACCTGCACATTTTTGGCCGGAACATGATGAACTCCACTTAAGGTAGTGTAGATTTTCACGAATTTATCTGACTGATCTCATCCATAATTAACTGATTTTCACTGTATATCCTGTTGTGATGGGAGCAACCATAGCAGCTGGTTTTTCATTGTCAAAAAGTTCTGGTTTCTTTTGTGCTTTTTGTTGCATCTTAGTCTTTATTTCTATTTCAGTCTTGGATTTTTCAGCTGTCAGGGCATCACATACTCTCTTCCTAGTAGCCTTTTCCAGTAATGCCTTTACCTCTTCTAGATCATTCTGCAACTCCTCCAAAGCCCAAGCCATGGCCAGGTGGGGTCAGATGAAGGCACAGGCTGCAGGGGTGCATGCGAGGACAGGAACTGCTGGACCCAGGGTGCTCCCTGTGAAATTGGGCCTCACCAGCATGAGTAGCTGTGCATTTCTCTCTCTCTGTTTCTCTCTCTCTCTCTCTGTCTCTCTTTTTCTCCTCCTCCTCCTCTCCCTCCTTTCCTCCCTCAAACCCATCGTGAGAGTACATCTCCAGCCATTTTTTGTTTTTGTCTTGAGACAGGCTCTTGCTAAAGTGGCCAAGCTGGTCAAAATTCTTGATATCAAGTAGTAACAATTTCCAATTATGTTTTTATTATTTAAACTAGGTTTGGTTATGTTTGGCCCTTTGTATTTCTATGCAAATTTTAGAATTAACATAACAGTTTTTAAAAATACAAGCATGCTGCTATTTTCTCCGGGATTGCATTGAATCAATATGCATCTATTTGAAGAAGTATTTTGAAGCAATATTTTCTTGGACACAGTATCTTTTAAAAATTAAAAAAATTTTTTCTTACTTTTATTTTAAAGAGGATAAAACCAAGGAAAATAAAACAGAATAAAATCAATCAAAACAAACCAGTGGAAGTGACATAGGACTTCAGAATAATACAGAATCAACAGTAGTTATCATAATCATGCCTCTTGCTGTCTTCAAAATAGCTGCAGATCTCCTCAGACATAGGAAAATCAAACAGAACAGAATAGAACCAATAAAAACAAAACAATGCAATAAAGAACTTCGAAACAAGACGATAGTAAATCCAAAATGGCTGCCATAATATATCTTGCTACCTTTGAAATAGCTACCCTGCCATCAGATAAAACAGAATCAAACAAAACAAAACAAACCCCAACCCAACCAAACATTGAAAATGACACAGGACTTCAAAACAAGACAATAGGGAATTAACAGTGGCTACCACCCTCAGAAGGAGATCCCCCTTGGACGCCACACTGTAATGTATATCACCATCTTCTGAATAGATCACACACTGGCCCTATACCTGCAAGATCAGTGAAACACTAAAACATCCCAAGCAACAAATTGCATTTCACTTCAATAGCTATCATCACAGCCTGTGTTTCCCTGGATCAGCTGGTTGCTTATGGGAGGGGAGGGGATTGGCTCTTCTTCTTTGCTAGCCCATGTGCAGGAAGGGCTGGGATTTGTCTCCCACTCACCCCATGGGTGGTAGACCTGCGCATGACACTGGTTCACAGAGAAGGCTTGCCTCTTGGTAAGGTCTTGTTCTCTCGCCCCACAGTCCGCAAATGGCCAGATACAGTATCTCTGAATCTGTTTAGATCTTTGATTTGTCCCAGCAATGTTTTGTAGCTTCATTCTACAAATCTTGCACATCTTTTTTCTTCCTAAATTTCATATTTGATGATATAATAAGTAATATTACTTATTCATGTCTGTATCTCTTGTTATTATAAAGAAATAAAAGTGGTCTGGGGATGTACCTCAGTGGTAGAGTATTTGCCTGGCCATGTACAAAGCCCTGGCTTCAATCTGAGCCCTGCAAAATAAATACAAAACCCCCTGATTTTTATATATTGATCTTCTATTTTGAAGTCTTGCTAAATTCACTTATTAGTTTTAGTAACCTTTTGAAAATATAGAATCCATCAATTTTTCAACTGAAATAATTACATTGCCTACTAGTAGAAACAGTTTTACTTCTTTTTTTTCCAATATGCATGCCTGTTATCTGTTTCTCTTGCTTTATCCCATTGGTTAGTACTTCCATCATGATGTTTGATTAAAAATGGTAAAAACAGATATTCTTATATTGTTCATTGATTAATTTGTTCTTTGTATTTTTTAGTCCCAATTTCATTAATTTTGCTCTAATCTGGGTTCATTCTGTTTTTCTGATGTAGGCCTTCATAGCTATAAATTTCCCTCTTGGGAGTGCTTTCCTTGGGTCCCATAGGTTCCGGTATGTTGTACAGGCATTATTATTTGATTCTAGGAATGGTGTGATTTTTTTCTGTGACGCATCGGTGTGTTATAGAGGGCATTGTTCAATTTATATATGTTTGTATAATTTTTTTGTTGTTTTTTTGTTTTTGTTTTTAAGACAGGGTCTCCCGGGTCAGGGATTTAGCTTGGCAGCATAAGTGCCTGCTTTGCAAGTGCGAGGTCGTGAGTTCGATCCCTTA
>PVJX010047009.1:0-12054 GCA_004027295.1 Dolichotis patagonum | reverse complement strand
AATCATGATTTCCCATTTCATTGCTTTGAAGCCTTTCAATGTTTTCATTCATCAGTTGGACTGGTTTTATTGTGTTTTGTTTGACTTTATTATACGTGATGGTATGAACAGCAGTTTTGAAGAAAAAGCATTATGGCAGCCATTTCTGATTTAATATCATCTTCCCTAGAAGTCCTACCATGGTTCTACTCTGCTATTACTATCGGTTCTATCATTTTGTGTCTTACTTGGATTTTAATATATGTGATAGCATAAACAAATCTTTTTATTGAAAATGAGATATTATAGTAGCCATTTATCATAGTTATTTGGTTCAGAATGTCCTATAATTCTTTCATTCTCTTGAATGGTTTTATACTATTGTGTTATGTTTGATATTACTGTATCTGAAACTATGCTCAACTATAGCAGAGAAATAGATATTTTGACAGCTACTGTTAATGTCTGATTGTCTTAATGCAGTGTTGTGTTGCTTACGTTGTTCTGTTCTGATCTGCTTTGTTCTGCCCTCTTTTGTTTTATTCTCTTTAAAATAAAAAAAAAAAGTAATAAGAACTGTAGGAGTAATAAAACCCAAAATGCATAATTGGTACTGTAAAAAAGAGAGCAAAAGGAAGTGCTCTAAAGTATATAACTGCATGTATGTTTAAGTGTGGAAGATAGATGACCATACTACTGTTTTTGTTAGATTGTTGAGCAGAATTGTTATTAGTCTTACTTGTTTGAATGTCTACTTTGTATGCTTTAATTTTGTAACTTGAACATCTATTTCCAAGATGACAGTATGTAACTTATCAACTAGTGATTTCTTCGTGTTTTTGTTGTTGTTGTTGTTGTTGTTCTTTTTTTCCTTTGGAAATCTGTATTGCTACTACCTTCTTTTCTGTTTTGTTTTGTTTTGTTTTTCCTTTCTAAATAAAATTGAAAAAAAAAGATCTGTAAGTATTTCATTTGGGGTGCACACATTTGAAAATCTGTAACAGTAGACAAGCCTAGCCCTCCTTCTGTACTGGAGTGGGATGCCCTCCATTTGTAATTTGCGGCTACTTGCCCATTTGACTTTGTTTCTGGTCTTTTTGTAATCTCGGGGTAACTTTTTTGCCCATTTGAATTTGTCCTTGGTTTCCATTGCAGGTCTTTTGGACCTTATGCGGTCTTTTGGATTCACAGGTCATAATAACAATTATTTCCCTTTACATCATGTGTGTGTTCAGTGTTTATCTTGTCTTTTGTGGCACCTTGCTTTGTGTTTTTGTCCTTGACCAGTTACTGACAACCATGGGCCAAGCATCATCATCTGTGTCTTTGTCTCCATTAACCTTGGTCCTTAATCATTTTGGAGACTTTAAAGATCAAGCCCAGGTATATGGAGAACCAGTATATCCTGGAAGACCCCATATCTTCTGCGAGCTCGAGTGGCCCACTGGGGCCCCTAACTGGCCCCTGATGAAGAGTTTTGATTTGTCCACAGCCCAATCCATCTGGCAGTATGTCTTCGGCCCATTGACTCACCCAGATCAAATCATCTACATTCAGGTTTTAATTGACTTTATCTATGACCCCCCCTTCTTGGCTCAAAAAGTTTCCTAAAGCCTCCAGCTGCCACCCTGGAAATCCTCCTCTCCTGGCGCCTCTCAAAGGGAAACCAAAACCTGACATGCTGAAACCTGAGAGGAGCCTGATTCTTCCCACCCAGGAAGCCCTGCCGCCCTAGTGACCCCCAGCTCCAGCACCTTCAGCCCTGGAGCCATCCCCCTCTTGCCCTCCCAGCCCCATTCAGACCAGAAGCTATCAGCATTCAGAATCACCTGACTCCTCTTCAGCAACCCCGCCCTCTTCCCTTTGTGCAAGATCCCTAACCCTGAAGATCCTTCCACCCCAATTTTTACCTATGTTCCTTTCTTTACCTCCAACCTTTACAATTAGAGACAACAAAATCCCCCTTCTGTAAGGACCCTCAGGGCCTTATTTCCCTTTTGGAATCTATCTTCTCCACTCATCACCCCACTTAGGATGACTGCCAGCAGATTTTACAGTTTCTGTTTACAGCAGAAGAAAGAGAATGCATTCCACACCTTGGGGTGAAAAGCAGTGCACAATCCTGATGGGAACCCATCTTCTGATCCTGAATGCCAGAACCATGTTTTCCCCTTGTGCCATCCTGACTGGAACCCCAGTATGCCTGGAGGTAAGAAGGCTCTCGTTTGGTATTGCCAATTGTACCTAGAAGCTCTTAAGGGCACTGCGAGGAAACCCACTAACTTGTCCAAAGTTTCAGAGGTAAGGCAATTGGCCAATGAATCCCCCTCAGGGTTCCTGGAGAGATTACAAGAGGACTACCACACTTATACACTCATAGATCCAGTAGCACCTGAAAATTCACAGGCTATTAACATTGCCTTTGTGACCCAGGCAGCCCTAGATATTAAATGAAAATTACAAAAACTTGAGGGATTTGAGGGAATGCCCCTTAGTCAGTTGTTAGAAATTGCTCAAAAGGTTTTTGACAACCAAGAGGATCCAAAAGACCAGAAACTGACTAAGGTTCTAGAGGTTTGGGCTGATAAAGTCACTAAGTCCAATGAAAAGCCTCTCCCACCTCTAGGCAAAAATCAATGTGCTTACTGTAAGGAAATGGGACATTGGTGAAAGGATTGCCCTAAGCTCAAGGCTGAAATGGAGAGGGATGCAAAGACTCTGCTGTCTGCGACTGAGGAAGTCAGGGTTCTTATGCCACTCCTGAGCCCAGGCTAACTCTTAACATGGTGGGGGGGACCGACTGATTTCCTAGTGGACTCTGGGGCAGCTCACTCATTCCTCACCCAACCCATAAGAACTCCTACGGGGAAAAAGTTAAAAGTACTGGGAGCCACCAGAATGGCAAAAAGTTATCCAAAGCATCAAGCCCAGCTTGTCAGACCAGGGCAAAAGATCATCTCCCATGAGTTCCTTAGGGTGCCTGCGTGCCTCGATCCCCTACTGGGCCAAGAGCTCTTACACAAGCTTAAAGTTCATCTTAGTTTTGAATCAGCTACTCCAGCTTTGTAAATAGATAGTGGCTCACACAAGCCCCTCAACACCAAAGTTCTGGCCCTATATACATAGGGAGAAAGACATTTGTTGTTTGAAAACGCTGAAATTTCTAATGATAATGAACTGCTCTGACGATTAATCCAAGAAATACCTGAGGTGTGATCAGAGCCCAACCCCCCTGGCCTGGCCATAAACCAGGTCCCATTGGTAATTGAAATGCCTCAGGCCACCCCCTATATGACTCAGGCAATACCCCATTAGCCTGCAGGCCAGTCAAGGCATACCAAAACACATATCTTTTTTTTTTTTTTTAATTTTTTTTTTAAATTTTATTTTAAAGGGGTAAAACTAAACACAACAAAATAGAACAGAACAGGGCATAAATTTCAAAGCTAGACAACCAGAGATCCTCACTATCTGTCACACTGTCATATTTTCTTCCAAATGGTTGTCCCCATCTCTGCATATGGAGAGCTCACACCAAACAACATAGCCAATCTTTTCACAAGACGTCCAGTTCACTGGCTCCCACTTGCTAAGCCCCCCCCCCCGGGGGGGAGATGGGAGGAGCTCCTTGTTCTCCCAGCACCCCAAGTCACCGCATGGTGCAGGTCCCCAGACGCCAGGGTCTCTCTCCTGCGGGTCCACTGAAAGTCTCCCACACTCACCTGCTATTTCTTTCTGATGAATTAACCATTACATTTCCAAAGTTCTGAAATGGCCAACAGACCACAGAAAGAATTCTCTTTAGGATACTGCTTGAAACCAGCAGCTACAGCGATCTGCTGGCCTTGCTTCAGGGCCACCAAAACACATACCAAGGTTAAAAAAAACTTTGGCATCCTAAGATCCTGTGCCTTCCCTTGGAATACCTCCTTGTTGCTGGCCCAAAAACCTGGGTCCCAAGATTATTGGCCAGTACAAGACATAAGGGAGGTGAACAAGAGGGTCATAACTCTTCACTGCACTGTTCCCAACCACTATGCCTTGCTGAGCCTACTGAGCCTGGAACACACCTAGTACACCATACTGGACCTAAAGGATGCCTTCTTCACCTTGCCCATCACGCCAGTAAGTCAGCCCATCTTTGCATTTGAATGGACTGACTCCAAATCAGGGGTATCAGAACAATTAACCTGGACGCTCCTGCCCCAAGGTTTTAAAAATGTGCTCACACTGTTTGATGAGGCCTTGGCCAGGGACTTCTTAAGAGTTTAAAGGAGACCGAGAGGTGACCCATTTGCAATATGTTGATGACCTTTTGCTGGCAGCAGATTCATATGAACATTGTGTGAGTGCTACCCAGGATCTTTTGCAAGCTATGGATAAATTGAGCTATAAGGTGTCTGCTAAGAAGGCCCAACTGTACCAAAAATTTGTAACTTACTTGGGTTACCAGATTTGCGAGGGAAAACGGACTCTTTACCCTCAACAAGTACAGGTGATCATGCAAATTCCAATCCCTGTCACTAAAAGGCAGGTGCAGGAATTTCTGGGAGCTATGCGATATTGCAGGCTTTGGATTATCAACTTTGCTGAGATAGCTCAGTCCCTCTATGACTACTTGAGGGGGTCCATACAAGGTCCTCTAGAATGAACAGACTCTCAGGACCAGCTGAAACTAGCCTTAACTGAGGCTCCTGCCCTGGCTCTGCCTGACCTCCAAAAGCCTTTTTCCCTCTACGTAGATGAAAAGCAAGGAATAGCCAAGGGAGTTTTAACCCAGAGCTTGGGACCATGGCAGAGGCCTACTGCCTATCTCTCCAAGAGACTGGACAATAAGGCAGCTGGATGGCCACCTTGTTTGTGAGTGACTTCCTCAGTGGCCCTCTTGGTAAAAGAGGCCCAAAAACTGACTTTTGGACAAAAACCCCTGATTGTCTCCTTACATTCCTTGGAGACCCTCGTCAAGGCCCCACCAGATGGATGGTTATCCAACTCCCAAGTGAAGTATTTCTAGGCTCTGCTTTTAGACCCAACAACCATCAGTTTTAAGGAAATAGCCACTTTAAACCCTGCTACCCTGCTGCCTGATGACGACCATTCTTTGCCGTTTCATGACGGCATCAAGATTATTATCACCTCATGGGGCTCCAACCTGACTTGATGGACAAGCCCCTACTTGGAGTTCCATCATATTTCTCTGATGGAAGCAGCTTCATCTATTAAGGTAAGTGGGTAGCAGGAGTTTTGGTAACCACAGACACCCAAGTCTTATGGGAACAAGATTTACAGCCAGGGATCTCTGCCTAACACGCTGAGCTCATTGCCCTCACTGAGGCCCTCATGTTATCTGAGGGAAAAGACATGAATATTTACACTGATAGCAGATATGCCTTTGCCACTGCTCATATCCATGGAGCAATTTATCAGAGAGAGGCCTATTGACTTCTGGGGGTCAGAAGATCAAAAATGCTCCCCAGATTCTAGGCTTACTGGCCTCTATCTGGATGCCAAAACAAGTAGTACAATGGTAAGGCCCACCAAGTGGGAGATGATCCTGTTATACAAAGAAATAACCTAGCTGATACTACAGCCCGAAAGGCAGACCTAAAATTAGTGGGGATCAAGCCAACTCCAACGTTGTTGTTAGTCCCTCCAACCATGTCAGAACCTGTTTACACTCAAAAAGACCTGCACTTGGCTACCCATCTCCAGGCAAATCCCAACATTCCTGGAGGCTGGTATCAGCTACCTGACAAACAAGTCCTGCTCCCAGAGGCACAGGGATGTGAGCTCACTTGCCAGGCCCACCATTCAACCCGTGTGGGAGGAATAAAACTAAATGCCCTTTTTTGAGATCATTTCTTCATCCCTCACTTAGCCAAAATTGCTCAATCTGAAAGCCACAGATGTCTCCAATGTCAACTGGTAAACCCAAATGACTTAAACAAATGCAGATCACTTGATATCACTGGACCATGCCTGGAGAACATTGGGAGATCGATATTACTGAGATGGTAAAGCCTGGACTTCAGGGAAATAAGTACCTCCTAGTGATGGTTGACACCTTCAATGGATGGGTCGAAGCCTTTCCCACAAAATCAGAGTCATCCCTATCAGTAGTTTAAAAACTTCTACATGAGGTCATTCTCAGATTTGGTCTCCCCTTATCTATGGGGTCCAATAATGGCCCAGCTTTCATAGCTCAGATAACTCAAAAACTAACTCAAGCCTTATAGATTGATCGGAAACTTCACTGTGCATACCACCCTCAAAGTTTGGGACAAGTAGAAAGGATGAATGAGACCATAAAAACAGTAATAACTAAGATGGCCTTAGAAACTGGTGAAAACTGGGTGACTCTCCTTCCTTTGCCCTCCTGCACATGTGTTGCACTCTCTATGTAGCTGGTATTTCACCATTTGAAGCCCTATATGGGAGACCCCCACCCCTCATTCCTAATATCTCTGAAGAGAAACTAGCAAACCTAGCTAACCAAGATCCTATTAAGTCCCTCCAGGCCCTCCAACCTGTTCTGACCTCAGTCCATCGGTTGTTCAAACAACAGTATCCTCCTGCCATCTCTCCTGAGGACAACCACCCAGCAGCGGAACCTGGGACTCAAGTCTTCATCAAGAGACATCACCAAGAGTCTCTTAAGCCACATTGGGAGGGTCCCTACACTGTGGTATTCAGCACGCCAATGGCTATTAAAGTTGTAGGAAAGACTGCTTGGATCCATCATTCCCACTTCAAGCCAGTTCTGGCCTCCCAAGACAATCAACTTGCAGATAAGTGGACTGTTATCCCCTCCAAAAACCCCTTAAAGCTTAAAATTGCCAATGTTCTTAATAGTCTTGTTCCTGTGGGTTCTCCCTTATGGAGATCTCAGGGGCATGACTCTCAACCCTCAATTTGGAACTTGGAAGATAACTGACTACAACACTGGTGAGGTATTGACAACCAGTGCCACTGTCCTCAGGATAATTAAATTAGATTTATGTGCTCTGTTAAATAAGATTCCAATAGAACCTAGGTAAAAAAGAGGAGCTGAGAATTACCCTCCTCTTAGATACCCACAGGAAACAATGTTTGGGTCTTGTGGAAACCTAGAGAGCCAAAAGAAATTGCAGTCCACTGGCTGGTACCTCTGCCCCAGAAACAACCACCAGCTACTGACCTAGCTCATTTTGGGGTGTCTAGAGATTATCATACTTGGAGATGTTCACAGTCCTTGGAGACAGAATACTTTTGTAGATACTGGGGTTGTGAAACTATATCCGCTTGGCTGGGAAATCAAAGAGACCCCCATCTTTTTCTTACCCATGAGACCCCATCTTCCTGTACCCTCAACCAGTGTAATCTTATGATTTTGAAATCCAAGAATCCAACTGATCCTATTTGGAAGGCGGGATTACATTATCGAATTAGGCTATGGGTCTCTGGATATAACCCCAGAAATGCTTTTACCATCCAGTTTATTCCTGGGCCCATCTGAACAGCCCCCACAAGGCCCATAGGCCCTCAAGCTCCCCAGCCACCTCCACCTCCTCACACCACACTTCTCCCTTCCTCTCCTGAAACCTCTGCTTCTTTCCCTGGATCAACTACCCCCTTGCTCCCCACTACTCCTGTATCACCTCTAGATCCTTTCCTGCCTCTAGATATTGCTTACCAGTTCCTTAATCTTAGTACTCCAAATCTCACTGCTGACTGTTGTCTATGTCTTCCATCTCGTCCACCCTTCCACATGGATACTCCTGTGACTGATGTTACAGCAAATCAACTTTCAAACTCCTCTTAGATAACTCTGCCTGTTGGTGAGGTGCTAGACCCCTATTCACCCTGGACAACATCCAGGGTATTCCAGAAACCTGTGTTTACTTGGTGTCCTACCCCTTGCAGACTTCTCCCTATGCTACACTATGTAATCTCACTTCTTCTGCCATGATTTATAATCTCTCCTACCCTGATAATCAGCATCTTGCTGCTCCCAATGGAACTTGGTTTACCTATACTTCTGATAGCACTTCTTGCTCTATGCATTACCTGTTCACACAATGTCCCAAGCTTTGTATATTGGTTCACATTTTTTCCCAAGTGTATTGGTACTCTGGAGAAAATGGAAGGAGCCACATTTTCCCTAGCTCTAATTTTGAAAACTGTCCAATTTAAGAGAAATTCTGTACTTATACCTGTACTACTGTATGCCAGCCATTCTGTAGTCATTAGACAAAATACAGCTAGCCTCAAAAAGCAGTTACAGGAACAAAAACGAGCTAGGCAGGCAAAAAAAAAAAAAAAAAAAAAACTGGTTTGAACATTGGTTCTCTTTTTCCCCTTGGCTAACAACTTTGATTACGGCAGTCGCAGGACCTTTGTTAATCCTCCTGCTCATCTGTGTAACTACCGGGCCTTGTAAAAAAATTGGTAAGCTATGTCAAAGACCAAGTTCAAACTGTTAAATTAATGATCTTAAAGACACAAGGCTATGAACAGATACCACTATATGAAAACTCCCCCATGAGCCAATGGTTTGTCTCACTGACAAAAAAATCAGTGGTGAATGTTGTACTCTAACCAAAGAACCACCATCCTGTTCTGTACACACCATTTCCCTGTATCCTGTTTCAACCTTTGTTCTTTGTAAAATTCCAGGAAATAGCTGACCAACAGTTGCAATGTCTCAACCTTTGTCCTCTGTAAAATTCCAGTGACTGACCACAAGTTGTAAAATTTCCTGTATAGCCAATTGTCTCTGAAAAGAAACCTGTCTCCAAACCAAATAAGAAAACAAACACCTTCTTCACCCTTAGCCCCCCTCCTACCCTCACTTTTCAGTTTTTCCCTTTTTTTTTTTTTTTTTTGGTACCAGGGATCGAACTTAGGACCTCGCACTTGCCAGGCAGGCGCTTAGGCCACTGAGCTAAACCCCCGGCCCTCTGTTTTTCTCTTTATAATCCCCTCAGAAACCTAATCTAGTTGCACAGTTCTGCAAATTCCAATGTGACTGTGCCACTGGGTACCGGCTTAAATAAGTGCTTTTTTCTTTTGGATGTTGCCTCATTTTTGGGGTACAACACAAGGATCATCACAAGTTTGAAGCCAACATGAGTTAATAGTGAATTCAAGGCTAGCTTGAACTACATAAGAAGATCCTGTCTCAAAAAATCATTAATTAATTAATTACTTCTGAAAGTGGAAAAGAGATAACACAGATTAGGAATAGAAGTGTGCCAAAAGATTGATGTACCATACTCAATGCATAGCACATACGTGTTTAGGAACATGACAGCAAAGCTCATTAATTCGTACAATTAATATATGCTGTTAATGATTATAAAAGTGAGGCAAGAAGTGAATTAGAACTAAAAAAATCAATGAAACAAATAGTTCTTCAGCAAGTTCTTCAGAAAATGGAAAAATCCTTAAGGAGGTTAAAGAAACGAGAAAGAGACTATCATAAAACCAGAAATGAAAAAAAGATTCTACAATTGAAACACCAGAAATAAAATAGATCATTAGAGATTATTAGGAATAACCATACATCAATAGATGAGCAAAACTGGCTACATTTCAAAACACATATGTTCAGCATTTTGAATCATTTGTAAGTAATACAGCAATCTAATAATGAGCATTGAAACAGACTCATAATAAGAAGCAACCCATCAAAGAAAACTCAGAACCATATTGCTTCAGTGCTGAAACATTTAAAGAAAAACTAATGCCAACATTGGTTAAATTATTAGGAAACAGAAAATGACAGAATTCTTCCAAATGATAGGTCTTCCAAACATCTTTCTCTAAGAGTACTTCTGTAATAGATAGCTGAGTTAATTTAAAATACTATAGGCAGTGAGACAGGGCAAGGTCCTTGAAGGAGCCAATGCAGATGCCCAGATACCTCACAACTACTGAGGAGACAAACACCTCCTTCTGTGGGCCAGACCTCAAGACAAAAGATCAAACAAATGCATCCATATCCTAAGGACTGATATTCTAAATAGTTCCTTATCACCCTGAGGAAGTCAGGAGTCACCATTCCAACCAACCCCCTAGGGAAGAGGCACTGCTCTCTAAGAATGCCCTAATTCTGCTCAACTATAGCAGAGTAAGAGATATGGTGTTAGATACTGTTGATGTCCAGTTGACTTAATGTAAAGTACTGTGTTGTCTATGTTGTCCTGTTCTGATCTGCTCTGTACTGCCCCCTTTTGTTTTATTCTCTTTTAAATAAAAAAAATTTAAAAAATTAAAAAAAAAAAAGAATGCCCTAATTCTAAGTAACTCACCTCCCCATTTGTCCCTAATGTAATCAATTTTGCCAGACCTATTAACCTTATTGGCTAACCATAGTTCTGTCTTACCTATGCCCAACTCCCTTGTGTGTTCGCAGTTTTCCCCACCTTGAACCCATCTCACACCACGATTTTACTCCATAAAATTCCCTAGAAAAGACAGAGTCCCTGGCAACCTGCTCTGAACCCCTTTTATCTCTCTCACACAGAAGCTTTCTTTTTCTTAATAGATATATTCTGTTCTTAACCTGCTTTGTTTCTAAAATTCATTCTTTGATTTTAGAAAACACGAACTCACACCGCACATAGTAGGTTAGGAGTTTCATTTCCCTATGTCACTTCCTTATTACTAAATCCAAAGAAGGGCTCAATAAAAAGAAAATCAGTATGTCAAAATCCTTTATAAAGCTGAGTTTAAAGTACTCAATAAAAATCTCATTAAAGTGGAAAGTGCCAGAAATTTAGCTCAGCAGCACAAGTGCCTACCTGGCAAGTGCAAAGTCATGAGGTTCAATTCCTGGTACAGAAAAGAAAAAAAAAAAAAAAACTAAAGCAAAAAATGCTTCAGATTATTCACCACTACAAAGACAGGTTTATCAAAGCACTGCAATGCTAATTAAATGCTATACATAAAAATTAGTAAATATGTTATACTCCATCATCTGTATGAAAGACAAATGCTATTATGAACACCTTAAAGTTATTTCAGTTGAAATTTAAAAAAAGACATTTAATAAAACTCAACATCTCTCAACAACTTCAAAAAAACAAGCCTCACAAAAACTATACTTCACAATATAATAAGCCTACATTATACAAAACAGAGAAACTTGGAAGTTTTTTTATACTACCTGAAATATAAGGATATCCATTTTTATCACTTTTATCCAACATGGGACAGGAAATCCCAGTCAGATCAAACAGGCTAGAAAACCAATAAAGCACATATGTATTTGAAAAAAAAGTGAACTGTCACTCTTAGCATACAACTTGACCATAAATAGAAAGAAAACCTCCAGTATTTCACCAAATGAATTATGAGAACAAATGAGTTTAGCAAAATTGCAGAATGTAAAATTAATACACAAAAATGAGCAGCCAATGGAAATTCTTGAATAAGGCAATCCATTTACTATTGCTCAAAAACAAACAAACAAAAAGAATAAATTTAACCAAACAGGTCAGAGATATCTGTACAATGAAAAATTTTAAAATTCATAAAAGAAATTAAGAATAAAACACACACAAAAAAAATGAAAAGACAACCTGCATTCATAGATTTCAAGAACCAATATCACTACAATTTCCATACTACCTCATGTAGTTTACACATTGAGTTCAACCTCTATCAAAATACTACTGGCATTCTTCACAGAGTTAGAATATACAACTATAACATTTATGTAAAGCCATGACACAAAATTCAAATGGTCAAGCCAGGTATACTAGTGCACAACTGTAATTCTAGCACTCTGGGACTTTAAGACAGAAAACTGAAAGTTAAATTTTAATTATACATTCTATCTCAACAAATAAAATGCTTGTTATGACTAGGGTTTTAACTCAGCAACACAAGCTGGCAAACTGCCTGGCAAGCACAAGGTCATGAGTTTGATCCCCAGTACCAAAAAACAAACAATTTAACAAAAGGAAACAAAATGGGGAACCTAAAGGATTAGGTTCAATACTCGGCATACAAAAAGTGAAAACGGCCGGGGATTTAGCTCAGTGGCTTAAGCGCCTGCCTGGCAAGCGTGAGGTCATGAGTTCAATTCCC
>PVJX010047008.1:0-12055 GCA_004027295.1 Dolichotis patagonum | reverse complement strand
GGATAATATTAAATCAGCAATAGCTGTCATAATGTTTTCTTCAAAACAGCTGTTCATATCATCACGTATGATATAGTCAAACAAAACAGGATAACACCATTCCAACTGATGATTTAAAACTTTGAAAGACTTTGAAGCTATGAGATGGGGCCTCATGCTTACCATAAAGTCTTATATACTCTTATCAAATCTCATATTATACATTGTTAAAGGTAGCAAACATTTTATCCAATGAACAAATATCCTTGGGTCTTTAGTTTTTCTGGAGGTGACCAATATATTATGCCCTATTGCCTGTATCTGTGCACAAAAGCATAGACCCCAGCTGCATGATGTTGTTGCCAGTAGATGAGATTTAAGATTAGCGATGTGCTCATTTAGCTCAATGGCTTAAGCGCCTGCCTGGCAAGCGCGAGGTTGTGAGTTTGATCCCCGGTTCCAAAAAAACAAAACAAAACAAAGGAATAAGATTAGCGATGTGCAGAGCTCTAATGATGATTTATAATGAATTAGCAGGCAAGGTTCTTACATTATCTAAAATATTTCAAAACAATTTCCTTCGTTTTAAATCAGACCTAGCCAGCTGTGGGTAGTGATGTGCATCTGTACTTCCAGTAATCCCAGCACTTGGGAGGCTGAGGCAGAAGGATTGCCATGAATCTGAGACCAGCTTGTCTTACATAAACAAGTTCAAAGCCAGACTGCACTATACAGTGAGACTCTGCCACAAACACGGAAGCAAACAAACAAATACATCAAATGAGATCTAGCTGAGTTTTTCAGCTATACTCAGTTTCACAAAGTATAATCTGAGAAAGGACTAGCCTTGGAGGTAAAACGAAACAGAAAGGCAAAAACAAAAAATCTAGTTAAAATCTTAGTTTCAACTTTATAACAATTTTTATTCCTTTTTGTATTTTAAGAGAGAAAGAAAAAAATTAAAAAAGAAAGTAGAAAAAACAAGAAGAAAAGTAGAATACAGAGTTCAAAAAAAGTTAACGTCATAAAATCTATAGTTGATACATTATATATTGTTAAATTAACAATAGTTGTTAAAGTTACAGAGTCAAAGCATAAAAAGTGGCTAGACACTCAAACATTGACAGTACAAACTCTTCTGTTCAATGATCAAGCAAAAACTCAGTAATAAGGTCATCTATTTTACACACTATATGTACCATTATATCCTTCAGAGAACTTTCCTTCGCTTTTACTTTTACAGTATCTATTATATATATATATATATATATATATATATATATATATATATATATATATTATACTTTTATAACTATTATACTTTTTGGATCCCATTATTCTGTCTGTTATTATTTTTTACACTACAGAGACAATGTGATATTTACTAATGTGAGTCTTGTTTATTTCACTAATGAGGATATTCTGAAGTTGCCTCTATTTACTGATGAAGGCCTCAAGATCATCCTTTATAGCTGAGTAGTATTCCATTGTACAAAAGTACCACATCTTTTTCATCCATTCTGCAGTTGATGGACATTTTGGTTGTTTCCAAGATTTAGCTATCACAAACTGTGCTGCTATGAATGTGGGTGCACATATATCATTGTGACATGACCTTTTCAATTTTTCTGGGAAAATATCCAGGAGGAGTATGGCTGGGTTAAATGGAACTTACAATCCTAGTTATTTGAGGAATCTCCATACTGACCTCCACAGTGGGTGCACCAGTCTGCACTCCAACCACCAGTGGTGAAGTGTTCCTTTTTCCCACAGCCTCACCAACATTTGTTATCTGTTGATTTATTGTTGCCAGCCATTCTTTCTGGAGTGAGATGAAATCTCAATGCTGTTTTAATTTGCATTTCTTGAATGACCAGTGATGGTGAACATTTCTTCATATATTTATTTGCCATTTGTATATCTTCATCTGAGAACTGTGTGTTCATGTCAGCTGCCCATTTTTGGAGAGGGTCTTTGAATTTGGGGGGATTGATGTTTTTCAGTTCTTTACATGTTCTGGGTATAAGTCCTTTGTCAGAGGGATTGTTGGCTAAAATTCTATCCCATTATGTGGGTTTTCTTTTCACTTTGACGGTGATTTCTTTTGAAGTACAAAAAATTTTTAGTAATATGAGATCCCAGTTGTTGATTCTTTGAAGTATTTCCCATGCAGTTTGCGTTTTATTGATGAATTTTCTCCCTACCCATGTGTATCCAAGATTTTTTACCTACTTTGTCTTCCAGTATATTTAGTGTTTCTGTTTTAATATTTAGATCCTTGATCCATTTTAATTTTAGTTTAGTATATGGTCATAGGCATGGGTCCATTTTCAGTCTTTGTCATGTGGAAAGCCAATTTTTCCAACACAACTTATTTAAGAGGCTATCTTTTTTCCAGTGAACATGTTTAGCCCCTTTGTCAAATATAAGATGGCTGAGTGTCTTTGAAGTAATGCTTGCATCTTCTAATCTGTTCCACTGATCTTCAGGTCTATTTCTTTGGCAGTACCATGCTGATTTTATCACTGTGGCTTTGTAGTATAGTTTCAAGTCAGGAATTGAGATGCCTCCTGTCTTGCCTTTGTTGTTCAGAATTGCTGTTGCTATTCTAGGTTTCTTCTGGTTCCAAATGAATTTTAGGAATGTTTTCTCTAATCTGTAATGTATGTTGATGATATTTTGATTGGGATTGCATTAAATCTGTAGAACAGTTTTGGGAGTATGACCATTTTCACAAATTTGGTTCTTCCTAGCCAAGAGCAAGGAATATCCCTACATTTTCTAATATCCTCTTCAATCTCCTTTTTTAGCATAGTATAATTTTCAGCATATAGGTCTTTTACATTCTTGGTTGGATTGATTCCTAGGTATTTCATTTTTTTAGATTCTGTTGTGAAAGGTGGTATTTCTGTAATTTCTCTCTCTGTGAGCTTTTTGTTTGTGTACAGAAATGCTGTTGATTTTTGAGTGTTGACATTGTATCCAGCTATGCTACCGAATTTGTTTATTACCTCTAGTAGTCTTTTAATGGAGTTTTTGGGGTCATCTATGTAGAGTATCATGTCATCCTCAAATAATGATAATTTAACTTCTGCTTTTCCTATTTTTATGACATTTATTTCTCTTTGTCTGACTGCTCTGGCTAATATTTTCAGAACTATACTGAAAAGGAGTGGTGATAGTGGATATCCTTGTCTTGTTCCTGATTTTAGAGTGAAGATTTCCAGTTTTTGTCCATTTAGTGTAATATTGGCTGTTGGTTTGTCATAGATGGCCTTTATGAGATTGAGATGCATACCTTCTACTCTGAGTTTCCTTAGGGTTTTTATCATGAAAAGCTGTTGGATTTTATCGAAATTTTTTTCTGCATCTATTGAGATGATCATGTGATTTTTATTTTTGGCTCTGTTGATGTGATATATTACATTAACTGATTTGTGTGTGTTGAACCATCCCTGCATTCCTGGAATATATACCACTTGGCGATGGTGTATAATCTTCTTAATGATTTGATGCATTCTATTTGCAGTATTTTATTGAGAATGTTTGCATCAATATTCATTAGTGAGGTTGGTCTACAGTTCTCCTTTTTGGTTGAGTCTTTCTCTGGTTTTGGTATTAGAGTGATACTTGCCTCCAAGAATGAGTTGGGGAGGATTGCTTCTCTTTCAATTTCATTGAAGAGTTTAAGGAACATTGGCATTAAATCTTCTCTAAATTTTTTATATAATCAACTGTGAATCCATCAGGACCTGGGCTTTTCTTTGTTGGTAAGTTTTTAATTATGTTTTCAATTTCAGCAGCGGATACTGGGTTCAAAATTGCTATATCTTCTTGGTTGAGCTTGGATAGTTCATATGTTCCTAAAAATCTGTCCATTTCCTCTGTGTTTTCCACCCCATGTGAATAGAGGTTTTCAAAGTAGGTGTTCTTGATCTCTTGAATTTCCATGGGATCTGTAGTAATTTCCTTCTTTTCAGTCCTTATTGCAAGGATTTGAGTTTTTTCTCTCTTTTTCTTGATAAGGTTGTCTAGGGGTTTATCGATTTTGTTTTTTCTCTCAAAAACCAGGTTTTTGATTCATTAAGTCTTTGTTCTTTTTTTTTGGTTTAACTGCATTAATTTCTGCTCTAATTTTTAGAACTTCCTCTCTTCTATGAGCTTTGGGTTTGACTTGCTCTTCCTTTTCTAAAAGCTTCAGATGTCACGTTAGGTTATTTGTGTTCATTCGATTTTCTTGATGTGACTATTTTATTGTTATGTATTTCCCTCTTAGGATTGCTTTCATTGCATCCCATATGTTATGGTATGTTGTATTTGCATTTTCATTGTATTGTAGGTATTGTTTTATTTCTTCTTTAATTTCATCTGTAATCCACTGGTTATTCAGAAGGTTGTTGTTTAATTTCCATGTATTTATGCAGAGTTTGCAGGGGTTTTTTGCCATTGATTTCCAATTTTAGTGCGCTATGATCAGATATTATGCATGGGATAATTTTGCTCCCTTTGCATATAGTTACGAATGCTTTATGGGTTAATATACGGTCTATTTTGGAGAATGACTCATGTGCAGCTGAGAAGAATGTATATTCTGATGTGGTTGGGTGGAACACTCTATAAACATCCACTATGTCCATTCACTCACAGGTATTATTCAGTTCTGTTATTTCTTTGCTGACTTTTTGTCTGGCTGACCTATCTCTTTGTGACAGTGGGGTGTTAAGGTCTCCTATTATAATTGTGTTCTTGTGTATTTGGTTTTTCATGTCCATTAGTATTTGTCTTATATAGTTGGGTGCTCCTGTATTTGATGCCTATATATTTATAATTATTAGTTCTTCCTCTTGCAGTTTTCCACTAATAAGTATGTAGTGGTTTTCTTTATCTATTCTAATCATTTTATGTTTGAAGTTCATTTTGTCTGCAAACAGAATATCTACCCCTGATTCTTTCTGGGTTCTTGTTGCATGGAATACTGTTTTCCATCCTTTGACTTTTAATTTATGAGTCTCTTTTTGAGTCAGATGTGTTTCTTGTATACAGTGTATTGTGGGATCCTCTTTCTTGATCTTGTCAACCTATTTCTTTTGATATGTGAATGGAGCTCATTACATTTATAGATATCACTGATATGTAATGGCTTGACTTTGCCACATTGTATTCCTATTGTTAGTTTCCTGCTTTTCTCCTTTGTTTAATTTCTTGTCCAGCCTGGTGCTTTCTTTGTTTTGTTGTTCTGGAGATTGTGGTCATTTTTATCTCTATGTAGGATGACTTTCAGCACTCTTTCTAAGGTTGGTTTGGTGGACATGAATTTCTTCAGTTGTTCTTTGTCATGGAAGTATCTTGTTTCTCCATTAAATTTGAAAGACAGTTTTGCAGGGTACATCAGTCTGGGTTGAAAGTTGTTTTCTTTTAGGACTTGAAATACTTCACTCCAAACTCATCTTAACCTGAAGGTTTGTGCTGAGAAGTCTGCTGTGATTCTAATAGGCTTTCCTTGGTAGGTGAGTTGTGTCTTTTCTCTAACAGTTTTCATATTCTGTTTTTATGCTGTATATCTGAGATCTTAATTATTATTATATGTCTGGGTGTAGATTTATGTTGGTTATGACTGTTTGGCATTCTATATGCCTCACTTATTCGTATATCAGGTTTTTTCCCCATGTTTGGGAAATTTTCTGCCATTACTTCTGTGAGCAGCTTAGTAATGTCCTTTGTGTTGTTTCCTGCCTCCTCACTGTTAATCTTACATTGTTTCTCCTGGCATCATCATCATCTGAAGCTGCTGGATTGTCATCTCATGCTGCTTTGTTGTTTTCATAAGTTCTACCCTTTCATGATTGCTATCTGTGATCCTGTACTCAGGGTCTGAAATTCTATCCTCAGCTTCAGTTAAATGGTTTTGAATGTTTTCAATAAAATTTTTTGTTTCTTGGATATCTCTTTGAATTTATTTCATGGATTCTTATTTTCTGCATTGTTCATTTAAAGTTTCAATCAATTCCCATGCTCCTGTATTTTTTAATCTATTTCTTCTCTAGCTATGTTGAGCAACTCATTTACTAAGGTTGTTTCTTTTGTCTTTACATAAGACATTATCTAATTTGAGTTCCTCTATAGCCTCATGGATTTGTTTCTTTACTTCATTTGCTATCTTTGCAGAGATTTTTGGTGTATGAATTTTAAGGTTCTCTATTTCATTGTCACCTGTGCTTGCTCCTGATGGACTAGATGTTTGAGCTTGCATTTTGTCTTTTCATTTAGTTATTTGCAACTTTTGGGTAAATATCTGGTCTTTCTATCCCAACAGTCAGAACTGCCCATAGTGTGAGTTTTATGTTCCTACTGTGTGGTTGGTGTTTGTCAAATTGCTGGGTACCACAATGAAGAGGAGATCCAGTCTCCTGAATTCCTCCTACTGAGCCAGTTGGGTGAGTCCTATATTCTTTCTGGGCTGACTAGCTTAGAATTACTGATGTAGGGCAACTCTTAGTTCCTGCTGTTGTTATATCTTCAGGTTGTTGTTATATCTTCAGGTTGATTCAGGGAGATCACCAGATCTCCCTGACTATAGTGTTTGTGTCAGCTGAGGCCCTACTGTGTCACTGGGGGTCTCATAAGCTCTTTTAATTTCCTCTAAGTTGGAGAGGGCAATATTGGCACACTCTCAACCTGTCTGATGTTCTCTGTGTGGGTGAGGGGTTTACCCACTCTCTTGCCAGGTTTGCCAAGGTCTTACAGTTGGAGGGAGCTTCACTTCCACTCCTATTTACCCACTGCAGACCTCTATTTTAGCGGGCAAACTCACCACACTGACTGGAGCCTGCTGAGGTCTTCTGTTTGGGTGAAGGGTTCCTGAATCTCTCATCCAGCCAGCGTGGTAGTCCACTGTAGTACAAGGTTCTGCAGAAGGTGATGGATCCAAGGATCAACTGCAGTACTAGGTCTGTGAGACAGGTGGGTTCCGCAAGAGGCAGGCCCAGTGACAGCAGTCTTAGGTAGCTCAGTCTTGCAGTGGGTTCCACAATGTTCCTGATGGAAGGGCGAACTTCCGTGATGTTTAAATTTTTATTCCTTGACAAATTAATTTACTTTTCAAAACTTTTTTATAATGGAGCATTAATTTAGACTAACAATAATTACATTAAAGAGTGATTTTTTTGGGAGAGTCCATGCACATCTTTAGATGTTCAACAAGCACATGATAGTTCAGTATTAGTCCGATGTTAAATTGTCATTGTAAAAATATCCCTAAAAACGAAAATATGTAATCTTATTTTGTATATATTATTTTCTTTACTTTAACCTAAAATATTAAATTTCATTGAATATTAATACCTCAAATTGCTTTCATTTCAAAATTAAAATTATTCATATTTGGTTTGGAGAAGAAAGAATACTACACATTTGTTTTATCTTTATCTAAATCTATGGGATTTAAAAAGGTGACTAGTTTTGTTATTGTATTCAATCTTTCCTGTCCCTTTTCCAGAATTCTAGAAGCTCTTAGGTAGTACATTTGTGTCTAGTAAGAGTATTAAGACATACTATTCAAATAACCATTGTTTATAAGTTAGGGATCCCCAGAGATACAAAATCAATAGGATGTAGATAGACATATTTGTAAATTTATTGTAAATAATTATATCATCCTGTTAAGGAACAAACATGTCCTCAGATCTACAGCTTGCAACCTGGGGATTCAAGAGTGCTTATGGTGTAGGCGTGAGGTCCAGGATAGTGGATGGTGTAGTTTCGTTCTGAAACGTATCAGGCTGGTGTCCAAGGAAGAGCTGATGTTTCCCTTTGAGCTTGAAAGCAGGAAAAGGACTATTGTCCTAGCTTGAGCAGTCAGGCAGGAAGAGTGCCTGTTCTCTTCCAGTCTCTGAGTCAGGGCTTCGACTGACTGGATGAACTCACTTCCATTACGGAGAACAATTTGCTTTTCTGTTTATTTCTTAAAATATTAATCTCATCCAGGAATACCATCACAGATATACCTGCATTAATATTTGACCAAATGTCTGGGCACCATGTGGCGTAGTCAAGCCAACACAAAAAATTGACCAGTATGCCAAAGAAAGTCACACATTTACTAGCTCTGGGTAACTCTTAGTTTAGATTCATCCTTCTGCCCGTCCTTTCTTAAGCCTTTTGATGTGGTCTTCACATTTTTTTCTTACTTCCTCTTTCTATCCTGATGGTGACTTTTCCTACATATTATTGTTATTTCCTTCCATATTATTATTCTCTATAGTACAGTGATTTTGGATTTCTGAATCAGTCTGAGCATGCTACTTCCTGGCTATGCCCTTCATCTTTAATGCCAATCCAAATTGTATTTACTTTTTAAGGCCAACCTTCAAGCAAGACTCACCTCCTTCTGTCTCAGTGAACACTTTCTGTGAATGTTTAGACTATCAACCATATCTGAATTTTCCTAACATTTATAAGACGCCCACTTTAGTACTTGATCATATCTTTCTATGTATTACTACATTATGTTTTCTATCCTTTTTGACTGTACTTCTCTTAAGCACAATGCCTACATATCAAACTTAATAGTATACATAAATACTTTTATTAAGCATTAATTAAGTGCTAAAGACATTTTTTAAATTTTCAGTATAAAATATCTCAGACTTTTCCAGGGATATTTTCAGACATTTGGATTGCAGTACTTGTGTTATTTTAAACCATTTAGTATTCTGCTCCCAAAATATAAGACTAGAGCTGGAAATGATCTACAGTATCTGTGTATGTAGCTCATGAGTCAGAAAAGGCATGGCATAATGTCCCAGTGGAGGGAAAGCAAGTCTAAATACTCACATCTGGGATTTAGTTACTAAGCTAAAGAGAGAAATGGGGTGGGAGGGGGGAATGTGTACCTTCATACACTGTTTCCACTCCTGGTGTCTGCATCCTCAAAGGCGTCTTTCGCAATGACATCAAAGTAGGGATAGTTTCTGTTGTCCTGGAAACAGGCCTGGCCTTTCCTCATACAGTACTCATAGTCGACTGAGTTAATTTTACTACCCAAAATCACCAAAGAAAATGTTTTAGAGTCTTTGACATCAATAAAATGGACGGATTCCTTCCTGTAGTTGTCTGATTTCTGTATGCTTTGAGTATCATCTACTTTAAAACTGAAAAGGTAACAGTCAGATGATCCTATAACAATGTTTTTGTGTTTCTGAATCAATTTAATGAACTTTTCTGAATATGTGTGGAAAGAAACATGCTTCCGCTATTCAGTCTCAAATACTTTGTGTTTATTGTGTAGAATATTTGTATATCAAATTTATTAGTTATATTTTCATAAAGGCAATATTTCCACTCCTCTAAGGAAAATCTCTTCAAAATGCAATGATTTTTCTACCATTGGTTGCCATAAGATCTTAGACTTCATTTAATTGCATCATATTCCAAATTCTAAGCTGGAGCAAACATTAGTGATTTATTACTCACCTTCTATCATTTGTTTTCCAAATGAAAACATTTGAGTCTTCTCCATATGGAATGTCCTGTTTAATCTATTATGAGACCTTCCTTAATTCTACAATCCTGATTATGTTTAAATTCATATATTTACAAAAATATTCTTAAATGAAACTCCCACATCCTATGATATCAAACAAATTTTAATTTCTCATCTCTTAGCATCAAAATCTCCCATTTTCTCATATCACATTGTTTTCTCTGAAGCATTCTTTCTTTGAAGTGTATGACTTCAGTGTGTGTCTTAGATACAGTGTACAAGTGAGGATGCAGTATTCCCATGATTAATTTTGAAATCCATCTGAAATGGAGCACACTTCTAGGATATGCCAGAGTGGGTCAGAGATGGGGTCTTGGGGTCCGTATCTAATCTCTGCCACCTTCCTCCTTGGAGCTGTTTGCCTCCTGTGATTCCCAGCCACCATGAGCTAAGCTGCTTTGCTCTGCTGTCCTTGAACTATGGCTTTCCTGTGATGGAGCAAACCAAGAACAGGCTGAATCCCCCAAACTATGACCCAAATTAAACCTCTGCTGTAAATCATGTTATATGTCATAGATGAGAAAGCTGATGAATGAATAGAGCATTATCTAAGTGTCTTGTCATTCACATGCTATCTGTGGATAAAAATGGACCACACCTTCTGAAGGTTGTGTCACTGTTTTTTTCCATTTATTAAAATTTATTGAGCACGAGTACCATGCAAATTTTCATAATATGAAGAGAAATTAAATTGGATGAGCAGATTTTTTTACTTAGTTGTCACAAATAAATGAGATGGAGTAATTTCTAAGGTGATTTCCAGTGCCCACCTAGAAGTATTTAAGATGAAATAGATAGGTCTTTCTTCTTCTCTTCCTCTTTTTTTCTTCACTTCTCCTTCTCTTCTCCTTTCTTCCTTTTTCCTTCTTCTTTTCTTCCTTCTCTTTTTATTCCTCTCCCTCCTATTCCTCTTCCCACTCCTCCCCCTCCTCCTTCTTCTTTTTGTTTAGTAATTGGTATTGAATTGAGGGCTGTCACACTCACTTATGTCTCTAGCTCTTTTTTTCTTCATTTTTAAATTTTGGGACAGCATCTCGCTAACTTCTCCCAGGCTAGACTCAAAACTTGCAGCCCTCCTATGTAAGCCTGCTGGAATACTAGGATTATAGGTGCATACCACCATGTCCTGCTTAATTTTCAATTCCTTTTCTGGGGGGGGCAGTACTGGGGATTGAACTCATGACCTTGTGCTTGCCAGGCAGGCACTTATGCTGCTGAGCTAAATCCCTAGCCAATTTTCAATTCTCAATAGCATGCTCTACCCCCAAAAAACCTCAACTGTATTTGCTACCCAGTTACTGATCTTCAGCTATGGTCTTCTTAAACTCATTATTTTCTGCATTAATTTTGTCATATTTATTTTCTTTGTAACCCTATTTTCTTAATATGTTTGGATGCAGGCATTCCCACTCAGAAAAATTCTCTTTAAGATTAAAAACAATCATTTAACAGATTGAACAATGTGTTCAAGCCAAGTATGCTGTATACTGCTGAAGAGAAGTGGTACCTACCGCCTTTGCATTCTTCTATTGACTCCTTGAACCACTGAAATCTGGTATGTGTCCACTAATTTATTGATATAATTTATAACAGACTATTAAAGTTGTTTTAAGTGCAATTGTCCCATTACAAACAACACCCAACATGATCCAAGCTGAGTTTAGTTTCCTTTGCCCCAAGGGGCTTTTCTTCCTGCATTTTATCTGAGAAATACTATATTCTCACTCAGTGGATTCCTGGTCTTCCCTTGTCTATCTTTCAGATGTTCAAGTATCTTTTTTGTTAAGCTAGCTCTATTTTAAGTGATGTGTCGGCTTTGTCTGCTGATCAGAATATGGTTATATTACTGAATCCAGCATTCATGATCAGCTATCTGAACTATTACAATGAATCTTTGAAATATCCTCTTGTTTGTTTTTATATTGCCACAAAAGTTATATTTCTTGAACACAATTGTCAGCATGCTCTTTACTTAATTAAAACACTCTAAGACTTACCATTTAGTAGAAAATGAAATTCAAGTTTCATAGCTTAGTATTCAAGAGCCTCTGTAATTAGCATGACATTACTTTCCAGTCTCAACTCCTTACCCACTCCTCCTTCATTAGCTCTTAATTTTATCATAATTTCTGTGCCATGAACTTTTGGGTCCTACAAATCCTGTTGCTTTCATTTCTGCTATTGACCCATATCCTTTCTGTGTGGAAACCCTATTTTATTTTCTTCAAGATTCAAATGAAATACTTCTTTCTTTTAAAGCTGTCCTTATTTTACTAGTTAAAATGATCACTAATTGACTTGATACTTGTATGTTAACATTTTAAGATATTGCGTTCTTGCCCTTCACGCCCAGGAAGTCTCCCAGAAAGCAGCATCTCAGGCTGTCTCTTTGGGACCCGAAACTCCTGGACCTTAGAGTGGCCTGAGCTGTTTGGATTGAAAGTCTGCGCAGAACTGCATCTCGACGCGACTCTTTGGGACTGGTAAGCACGCCCTTGATCCGCAGGGAACTGCCTGGAGATCGGCATCTGGGCC
>PVJX010047007.1:0-12055 GCA_004027295.1 Dolichotis patagonum | reverse complement strand
CAAAAAAAAAAAAAAAAAACACCCAAAACTTGTTTCTTTTTTTTCCTCATTCCCCTACCCTACCTCATTTACAAAAGCTTTGTTTCTGCGTTTTCCTTTTCTCATTTATTTAGTTTTCCTTTCCCCTCTCTATTTGAACATTTTTGTCCTATTTCACAATATCTATTATGTATTTTGGTCCTTATTTACTGTTTAACTTATTTACAGTTTGGACCTCTTACACTGGAGAAACAGTGTGGTATTTACATGTGTGTGCCCGATTTGATGCATCCATTTACCTAGAAATGTCTCAAGCTTATCCTTTATGGCAGAGTAGTACTCTGTAGTGTATAAAAAACCCACATTTTCTTTATCCATTCATCAGTTGATGGGCATCTGGATTGTTTCCAAGGTTTGGCTGTTACAAACTGTTCTGCTGTAATGTGGGTGTGCGTATATGGCTGTGGTATGATGCTTTTAATTCTTTCAGGAAGATAAGGTGCTCATTATTCTTAAATGGTGGGTTTTTATAGGGAAATAAGTTCAGGTTTATAACTAAATGGCATTTCTGACCCCTTGTGTTATTATGTAGTTGTGTGATTTTTTAAACTTTACTTCCTGCAGTGCTAGGGCTCAAACCCAGGGTGTCTTGCATGTGGTGCAAGGCCCCATCACTGAACTTCACCCCAGCCTTTTAGTATGGCGTCTCTCAGTGCTAGAGCACTTGGCTATTATGTACAGGGCTCTGAGTTTAATCCTTAGCACTGCAAAATAAAAACAAAAGAAGTTAATATCTTTATCTTGGTGAAACTTTAGAGATTTCCATTCTTTACATGGATTTTACAAGCCACCTAGAAAGACAAAAAGGTAGCTGGGTGTAGTGGCACATGCCTGTAATCCCAGCACTGTGGAAGCTGAGGCAGAAGGATTGGCCATGAGTTAGAGGCCAGCTTGGACCACGTAGTGAGACTCTATCTCAATAACAAAAAAAAACTGTCAGGATCTGATGTGCTGTTGGTTGTAACTAGTGATTACTACTGAATACCTTCTTTTCTCTTTTCTCTCCTTCCCTCCCTTCTAGTGTGAGATGGGCACCATAGAAGAAGCTGGAATTTGTGGACTAGGGGTGAAAGCAGATGTGCTGTGTAACGCCCAGCCAAATGATGTTCTGCAACATCAAGACTCCAGTTGTGGTGGCACAAGTAACAAGCATTCATTGGAAGAGGATGAAGGTAGTAACTTTATCACCAAGAATAGGAATTTGGTGAGCCCAATGTATCGCTCGAAGGAGGCGAGAGAGGCAATTCCTGGGCGGGAGGCTCGCACTGACCCCCCTGATGGTCAGCAGGACTCAGAATGCAGCAGGAACAAAGAGAAGACCTTAGGTAAGAGTCGCTCACGACTGACCTTTGCAAACCACTCCGCTTGCTCCTGCTTCCTGTGGTGCAGGGGACTGTGGGTGGGACTGGGCTGGAGGTGCGCGGTGCAGCCTGTGGTCCTAGGTGAGGTTAGCTTGCGTGTGTGCTGCAGGTATATGCAGGAGGCAGTAGCAGCACAATGGGGAGCTTACTGTAATTCATCAAAAACTAGGATTCTAGAAAAGTTTGGAGCCAGCTTGACTAAAACGCTATTTGACTTGCCTTGTTTTCTTGTTTAACATAATCTGAGCAAAACTTAGATGAAGACTAACTATTCATTTGATCAGTTTATTTAAACACTAGGTACAAGATATTATCTGTAGTTTGAAAAGAAGGATGCCTGGCTTTCAAGGGTGATATTTTTTCTCCTGCTATGTAGTTAGCAGTTTAGAGCAAAAATGTGGCAGGCTAAATCTAATGAATGGAATTTGAAACCCCCTTTTATTTATTTTATTTGTGTGTTATCGGTTGTTTACTCCCCCCCCTTTCTCCTTTGTGGTACTGGAGATTAAATCATGGCTTTATACATGGTAGGCAGGCAGTCTACCACTGAGCTACAACTGCAGCCCTGAATTTTTAATTTTATTTTGAGACAAGGTCTTGCCAAGTTGCCCAGGTTGGCTTTAAAGTTGTAGTCCTCCTGCTTTACTCTCCCAAGTAGCCTGTTAGGATACAGGCATGTGTCACCTACCTGGTAGTCCCCTCCCCCCTTTTATTGAGGCAGGGGTCTCACTATGTAGTTCAGGCTAGCCAGAGCCCTCCATTTTTTACAATTATTATAACTAAGATTTTTAGGCCATATGTGGTGGTACATGCCTGTAATCCTAACATGTGGGAGGCTGAGGCTGGAGGATCTCAAGTTTGAGGCTGGCCTGTGCTACATAATGAGTTCAAGGCCAGCCTGAGCTACATAGCAAGACCCTGCCTCAAAAAAAAAGAATGTGTACAGAGAATCTTATACATGGATGTTCATAGAATTATTTGTAATAACCCAAAAGTTGAAGTGACACAACATCCATTAAACAATGGGTAAGGTGTGATATATCCATGTAATATTATTCAGCCATAAAAAGGAATGAAGTTTGATAGATCCTACATGAATGAACCTCAAAAAACATTTTACAAAGTGATAGAAGCCAGCCACAAAAGCCACACATTGTGTGGTTCCATTTTTATATGAAATGCCCAGAACTGGGAAGTACATGGAGATAGAAAGTAGATTGGTGGCAGTGAGAGCTTGTCCCAAAAAACTAAAACACTGAAGATACAGCTCTGGTAGATTGCCCCTGGGTCTAATCCTCAGTACCACAAATACTGTAAATAAGTAAATAAAATGAACTTCATTATATGTGAATTCTGTTCCCAAAAAACAATCTGATAGAGTTTGAGTTAAAAATCTTCATAAAGTTTTAAGTTATATTCAACAGTCATGTATAATCTCTTTATTGTTCTTATTGGCCATGGGCTAAATGAGAGGTTTCATTTATAAAAGTTTTGTGGATTGAAAAGATTTTTTTGAGGTAGGGTCTTGCTATGTTGCTCATAGTGGCCCTGAATGCTTAGGCTTAGGAGTTCATCTTGCTTTTCCCAGATAGTAGCTGGGACTATAGGAGTGGGCCATCACACCTGCCTAGAAAAGTAATGTTTTATTTTGATTTTTTGAGACAGGGTCTCATTATTTAGTGTAGGCTGAGCTGCAACTCTCCATGATCTTTCTGCTTTAGTCTCTGAAGTGCTGTGATTGCAGGCATGCACCACCATACTTGGCAGAGTATTTTTTTTTTAGTTAGCCTGCTTTTCCTCCCATAGCAGTCTGTATGCCAAATACCAAAATAATTTCACGATATTTAATGAAGTATCTTACATGGAAGAATGAACATTTAAAAAAATAAAACTACTGTCTATGACCCAGCTTAAGAAATACAACATTGTATCTTATTTTGAGATATCATTTCTCCCTCCTGTCTCAGCTGCCTGCTTTGTGTTGCCAAAGTCCTTCAGATACTGTTGGTAAGCCCCGTTCTCCAAGGGAAGAGCTGGCTTACCACCTTTTATTACACTAACCTTGGTTACACGATGGATGGGCTTAATGCTCCTGGAAAAAGATCTGTGTGGCCAGTGATGATGTGCATTTTAAATAGTAGGTTAAGCCTGGTACCAGCTGCAGCTCCCTTTGACCTGGCTTCTGTTCGTGTGCCTGCTTAGGAGGAGGCTTGGAGAAATACTGTCTCTGCTCTTTGTAACTTGTCCTTTGTCTTCGCTTGGATATCAGTGATTAGGCAGGGGGAATGTGATGCTTCCAACACTTCTGAGGAATAGTTCTCAGTGTGAGTGAATGGTGAGCAAATGATGGAATTTGAGGGGGGAAAGGAGTAGAGGGGGACTGCTGATCCAGAATTGAAAACTAGCTCTCTTTTTCTTTCCTTTGAGGTACTGGGGTTTGAAGCCGGGGCCCCACGCACTGTATATGAGTGCTCTCCCCCAGCCCCACATTACTTTGGTACTTGAAAGTATAAATAGCTCATTTCTAGTCACAGGTGTAATTCTCTTTGCAGCAGAAAGGGTGGGTATGTAGAGGATTCACAAGTCAGATTGGACTTCTTTCTTGTTCATCATTAGGAAAAGAAGTTTTATTACTGATGCAAGCCCTAAACACCCTTTCAACCCCGGAGGAGAAGCTAGCAGCCCTCTGTAAGAAGTATGCTGATCTTGTGAGTATTGATCGTATGTGTGCTTGATATGCTTATTGGTTTTTGTTCTTGTGAATAAGCTTTTAGAAATATGATTTTGGTGTAGCTTTAAATGTCAAATTATATTTTATTCCAAAATTGAAGAAGACAGTATTTATTTTAGTTTTTTGAAACAGGGTCTTACTATGTAGCCCAGGCTGGCCTGGAACTCACTATGTAGCCCAGTCTGCCTTAGCATCCTAAGTATTGGGATTACAGGGGTGCATCACCATGCCTGGCTCTACTTTTTTGAGACAAGGTATGTGTAGTCTAGGCTGATCTTGAACTCACTGTGTTGTGCAGGCTACCCTCAAACTTGAGATGATGCTCCTGCCTCAGCCTCCTGAGTGCTGGGATTACTGCTGTGTACCACCACCATGCCTGGATTTCTAGGTCTTAAAAAATTTTTTCTTTGAGACAGGCTTCGCTGGATCTTGCAATCCTCCTGCCTCAGCCTCACAGAGTGCTGGGATCACAGGTGTATGCCACCATGCCTGGCTCTTGGGGCTTTTTCTTGATTCTGTAATTTCATTTTACCAGGTAATGTATGTAGTACATTGTAGTCTTGAGCTGTAGCATAGATTTTTGTCTTTTTTGAAGTGGAGTTTTGCTATTTTGCCCAGGCTGACCCTGAACTCCAAATTATCCTCTTGCTCAGCTTCCCAGGTAGCTGGGACTACATGCTCATGCCACTGTGGCTGCTGACATAGATTTTCTGGTACTGTGTTGTAGAATACTTTCTAGATCAGCCTTTCCATTGCTGTGTTCTGATCCTTTAGGGGCCACTTAGTTGGATTATAGTGATTTCTGTAGTTCATTTTTCCTAAGGGAGTTCTAGAGACAAAGGTTCTAACCATTTTGATTGTTGTAAGTTAGATGAAATGGTCCTCTAAAACAATACTATGTCTCAGGGAGTATTTAGCATCTAGTGAGTGCCAGCATTCTTTTTTCCCTCTTCCAAAGAAATCGATCCTATCCAAAACTTCGTTGTGGACCTATGTTATTTCAAGTAGTATTAATTATCTTCTTGGGATTGTGACAGCAGTGTGCACATGGAAACCTGCCAGCTTGTTCAGATTGAAGAATGGGAAACTTAAACTGCTTTAAAGAGAGGCTGGTGGGAAACTTTTATAATAAGCAATTTAAGTGTAAATGCTAAAATTAGTGCTCTTTGTGAGAGACTTAGGTGAATTACCATTTGCAATTTTATGTAATTTCAGCTATTGTTAGAAAAGTTATCCATATCACAAACTATCCTTTTTGTCAGTACGCAGCTCAGGGCTGCTTATTCCCCAGAGCGACAGTGTGACTTTCCCTTGGTTCACGAAGCAGTCCAGGTTGCATGAGTGGCTGGAGGTCAGCAGGGCAGTGGCCTCTGCCGTGCACCTTGGGGAGCCCTGTGGCTCAGCAAGTGGGCTGTGAGAGTCCTGGCAGCAGAGGTGGTGGATGCACCATGTGGACTCCTGGCTCAGGGAAGGCATGCTTCCACTAGCCGCAGAAGCCAACCTCTGCTGCAATGAGGAGAATGGTGCAAGAAGTTCAAAAAAGGATGCGAACAGAAACCGGCTACATAGGCCACGTGCAGAAGACTGGGCCACGGAAGAGGTAGTGCACCTGGAGCTGCCTGCGCCAGCGCTACTGGAGCAGTGGACAGGGCCCAGAGCAGGACAGCGTGTGAGCAGTAACTGCCTGCTTTTGATGCCCGCAAGGCCTGCAACTCTGCATCTTCCCAAGTTCTTGGGAAACATCGAGGATGCCACTGGGCCTCGTGTCCCACTTGAAGTAGCACTGTCCTTTGTGCTTTTGATCGTTTGCATGGGTGTGGTCCTCTGTATTAATTTTCAGACATGGCACACTGCAGACTTGTCCGTGAGGAATCTCTTTGCTATGAATTTGTGCTGGACATGTGAAAGATGAAATATGTAATGCCTTCAGAAAAAGCAATAAAGCTTAATTTGTTGAAACGACACTCATTTTCACTGAAGAAGTGTGGCATCCAGATCGCATACTGGTAAAGCTACCAGGGAGTAGCCTTCTCACAAGGAGCATTTCGAAAACTTCATTTCTCACCCTTGCCGGTGCTTTTGCCACAGCACCCTCTGGTATTGTCACTGCTTGTCATGCTGCCATGTAGAAGTATTGTGTGGAGGCAGGTGAGGTGGAGATCTGTGTGGGGCAAGGGGGACCATGTGGCCCCCATACTCGCCATATGGTGGATGCCAGTCATATAATTTTGTACCATGGTTCCAAAGCACTTACAATCTTATTTTTTACCTTTTACTGCACTTGTGTAGGTTATTATCATGTGGTAAGGTTTGGCAGCTAGATTCCCCCTTTTTGCATCAGAAATATATTGAGTATATTGACCTACTTAATCTATAGATTTTAAGTTCAATTCAATAGTTAGGTGGGGGCTGGGAAACACTTTTTTAAAATAAAACACTGAGGCTGGTCTTGAATTCATTTGCCCTTGTCATCATCCATTTGGGATTTTGAAGGCTTCTGTGGAATCTGGATGCATTTAGGGGAGAATTACCATCCTTATGTTAGTAATGGAACTTAAAAAGGTGTTAGTCTTACGGAAAAAATGAAATTTGCAGCTAGGTGTGGTCACATACATTTATAATCCTAGCACTCTAGGAGGCTGAGGTAGGAGAATCTCAAGTTCCAGCCCAGCCTGGGTGACTTGGTGAGACCCTGTCTCATTTTAAAAAATACAAAAAAGGACTAGGAATGTAGCTCAGTGAGAAAGCCCTCAATTCAGTCCCCACTACCAGGAAAAAAAAATGTTGCCAGATCTGGTGGCTCTCACTTTTTTAGTCTCAACACTCAGGAAGCTGAGGCCACAGGATCCCAAGTTTAAGAGTGGCCTGGGCTGTGTAATAGCAATCTCAAAAAGCAAAACCAAACAAAAACATGAAAGCAAAGGGATATTATGAACAAATACAATGAAGATTTTGTATCAAGAATACTTGATCACCTACCAATAAGCAGGAAAAAGACAGTCACCCAGGGGAAAATTGGGCGGAAGACATGGAGAAGTGTTTCATGGAAGTAGAAAAGGATACAGTGATAACTTAAGGCCAGACAACACACAGAGAGATGTTTTGTCTCACAGTGATCAGGGAAATGCTGATTGAGATGACAGAAGCCAGTTTTTGTCTATGGTAGTGGCAGGAATGAAGACATGAAAACGTACTGTACTTTGGAGAGGGTGTGGGTCTGCACGATCTCTCACACACTGCTGTTGGGAACAAAACGTGCTGGCCACTTTGGACAACTGGTAATGTCATGTGAAATCGAACATTTAGAACTCATTGCCCAAACTGTGTCCTAGGAAACACAGGAGAGTGTTGGTGCCATTGTGTGTCCTGACGAAGCCTGCACGGGCCAGATACCCACTGTGCAAAATGGCCTGAGACGTGTTTGTGTGTGGTGTGCAGGCCAAGTCAGTTACAGCTTGGTTTTGCATGTGTCAACAAGCTGAGAATGGTTTTATATTTTTAGATGTTCAAAAATAAACCATACATGACAGAGACTATATGCGGCCCTGCAGTGCTTAAAATACTGACTTGCTGGCCCTTTACAGAAGTCTTGTAACCCCTGGTCTGTAACTACAAGCCAGTGAGGCCACTGAGCCCAAGAAACTGAGTTGTATGAAGACAGTCCAATAGTCACTTAAGTTTATTAATAGAAAACAAGAAAAAGTAAATTCCTCAGCTGAGCTAGTCACAGCGAAGTCAAAATAACTAAAGCCAAAAAAGTTCATCTTTTTAGCACTACACGGGGAAATGAAATGACTTACGCACAAAGGGAAGCCAGGAATGCTGAGCACAGGATTCTGTGGTCCTGACCTGGGGACTGGGTGTGGGTTAGGGATGACAGCCTCTGACCCTGCACTGCTGCCCCCAGGTGGCAGCCAGGTACTTGGCAACCTCAGTGGAGGGAGTTAGAGTGTTTTCTGAGTATCCGGAGCACACTGCTGAGCACGTTGCCTGGAGGACGCTGGGTGTGCTTGATGGGCCACAAGATGGCACTCTTGCTTTTGAAGTCGTGACTCAGCATCATTTTCTTTTCCTGGAATAGCTGTACAGAGATCAGTGAGGCTGCCATCTTATCTGCTGGTGTGTACCGTGAAATAGACCCATGAGCTTCAAACCTCAAATCGTAGCCTGTTTCCTCACAAAGAACTCACAGTACTGCTCACTGAGCTCTAGCTTCTCATGACTGATTCAGTACCTGTGGTTAGAAAAATAAAATTCAGTGTTAATTCCTAAAGCATCATTTTTTAAATAAAATCAGAAACAGCACAATAAAAGCAGTTTTATATTGAGATTTCAGCATGCCTTTCAACGGGTAGGAAAAGGTTTAGATAGACATGCAGCAGACAGTTCAGGACATGGCTGGCCGGGGGCCATTAGGGTCCTGGCTTCAGCAGGGTAGGTCTCAGCCAGAGCAAGCAGGTCATTTCCACAAGAATAGCCTGAATTCTGGTGAAGCCTTGCCAGTGGCTTGGGACCTTGCAGGGTGGTGCCCTGTTAGAGGGTGGCATGAGTTCAAGACTCAGTTGGAGCTGGACATGGAGCCATCCCCACGTGATCTGGGAGTTGCTGAGCTAGAGCAAGAAAGAAGAGCTCTCCTCAGCATCTGGAGTCGGGCAAGGTGACAGAATAAAGGACCCTGGCTAGCTTAGTGGGGACACCAAGGAAGCAGTGATGCAGTTATGAGGGTCGTATCTCCATGACATTCTGTCCTAATTATGGAATCCTGGGTAGCTTAGTAAAATCTGGTCTGTAGATGTCTTTTGTTTAAAAGCTTTGATGATGAAGGTAAGTATGGGTAATAAAAGGTTGTGAAAATTAAATGTAACTAAAAGCCAAAAAAAGAGATCCATGATCATTTCACCTAGTCTAGATTTGCTTACTTCCCTGTTGCAGCTGGAAAAGAGAGGAGGTTGGCAGTGTTGCATGGCCGGAAGCAGTTTAACTAAAATACTATACACCACCATCTGGCTTTGTGTTTGCTGCTGGGGTGGATCTGGGGCCTCGTGCTGCTCGTCAAGTGCTGTCCCCCTAAGCTTTGCCCCAGCCTGCAGTGTTTGGCTTCATGAAGAGTAGGTGGCTTTATCTCCTGGCAGCGACTCTGAGCTGCTGCTGTCCTTCCTAAATGTAAAGTACTTGTTGATTGCAGCTGGAGGAGAGCAGGAATGTCCAGAAGCAAATGAAGATTTTGCAGAAGAAGCAAGCCCAGATCGTGAAAGAGAAAGTACACTTACAGAGTGAGCACAGCAAGGCTATTTTGGCGAGAAGCAAACTGGAGTCTCTATGCAGGGAGCTTCAACGTCACAATAAGACCTTAAAGGTTAGTTTATTCATTTTTCTGGTTTTCAAGAGGTACTCACCTAACTTTATAATCACCTTGTGGTCATTTGAAGGAATGCATGTCATTGTGTAGAGAGCAGGACACCACCTTCTCTCTGCTGTGCTTTGGCTGATGCTATCCGTGAGGCCAGTGTGACATAAGACTGATGACTGCTCAATGCATTTTGGTGTCCCAGGAAGGATTAGTTACTTCCTAATCACTCACAGGGAGTCGGCCTGGGACTGCCATTTATACCAGAGCTCTCTTGCTTAAAGTCGTGAGTTAGGAAGCTCAGAGTGGTCTCTTTCTATTTGCACTGTTGCCCACCGCTGACCCCCATGGATGGGAGTTGCTGGGAAATGAGAAACCTGAGTCAGGCTCTGATGAGGAAAGTGCAGATCTCCTGGGGGATTGGCCCTACCCAGCACAGCTGCTGGCTGCTGAGCGCCTTCATAGCAGTGCTCACACCTTGGTGGTGACTGTAAAGGGAGAGCCAGGGGTGCCCAAAGATGCACCTGCATGCACAGGGTAGGAGGGTGTGGAACCTACCCACGGGGGAGTCTATCTCTTCCCAGTGGCAAGACCTTTACCCACTGCCCCTTCCCCAGCATAGCTCCAGCCCTGAGGTAGCCTGCCCAAGACCCTCTCCATCTGAGTGGGACTGTCACTGTCTGGTCCTCATTAGATAGAATTCCTTGGATTAAGTAAAATGAGTGAAATTGTCTCATGACAGGTCATTTTGAGTGGACTGATGCATTTAGACATGTAAAAGTCTTTTGACACTTGCATTTTTTACAGTAAGAATTCCACATGTCACTTGCCCCCTAGGGAGTGGATGGGGTGATCCAGAACAGAAGCTGTGGGAGGGGCTGTCTCTTTAGGTTGAGCCACAGTGACAATGAGTGGAAGGTGGCTGTGGAGAGAAGCCCCAGACTTGTAGCTCAGTGCAGTGGCTTTAGGTGCTCATATCACATTCAGAGCAGTTTGTGTCACATTACTACATCTCCTTGGGAAGAGTAGCTTGGTTTTAAATGAGAGCCTTTGGGGAGGAACTGGCACTCAGAAGTAGCATTTCAGGTAGCAGTAATGAGCCCACATCGCAGCAGCTGCTTCTGTGGGCCTCTTATCTGTAGATCCACACTATTAACAGTCATTATTTTGGACACCAAGGAGGAAAATATGCAGCAGGCACGGGAGGAGGAAGAACGGCGTAAGGAGGCAACGGCACATTTCCAAATGACTTTAAACGAGATCCAGGCTCAGCTAGAGCAGCATGACATCCACAACGCCAAGCTCCGCCAGGAGAACCTAGAGCTGGGGGAGAAGCTGAAGAAACTCATCGAACAGTATGCACTGAGGGAAGAGGTAGGGTGCCTCTTCAGCCAGCCCAGTATGGCTTCCTCCCCGATGTGCCTGGTGGGGAGGGATGGTCCCCAGCAGGGTGGCTTTCTGGTGAGTCCTCAGACACCTGGCAAGTGTCACGCTCCTCCTTCGAGTGCGATCCTGGAGGTGGCCACTTTCACATAGCCCTTTCCTTATCCAGACTTGGAAGGAGTAAACGTTCAGCTCCGAACTGCCCCAGACAGTAGCCACTGCATTGCTTTATAGTCATGTTTCAGTTGTGTTTTGTTCTGTTTCATCTTTTGAGACAAGATCTTGTTATGTTGCCCAGGTTGATCATGAATTCCTGGGCTCAAGTGATCCTCCTGCCTCAGCTTTCCGAGTCGCAGGGGCCATAGGTGTGTACTGCTGCTGCTGCTGCACCCAGCTCCAGATATAAAAACAAAAAAGTATGTTTATTTGCAGTGTGGGGATGCAGGGCCTCGTGTGCTGGGCACATGCTCTAACCCTGTTTTTGTTTTTTCATTTCACTTTCATTTATTTTTGATGCTGGGATCAGATGCAGGGCCATGCGTATGCTAAATGTATACTCACTGAGCTAAACCCCAGTCCCATGATTTTTAGTGGGGTTTTATACTATTTAAGAGAAAAAAGCAGCTACCCTTAGCCCCTGCCGCACAGTGCAGCACAGTTTAGTGGAAGGAGTCAGGGCTCTCGCTCCTGGTGAAGGCTCCTCTTGCTGGCAAGCTGCACCAGAAACATCACTGGCGGAGTCCAGTGAACAGCACAGCCTCTGCCTTTAGTAACATGATGGGCTTTCCTGCGGCTTGTAGCCTTATGCAGGTACGTTCAAAGCTAAGACTGCAGTGTCTCCTTCCTCCTTTATCCACTTTTCAGCTTTATATTAATTTATAGTATAATAGACCTGCAGAAACTTTTAAAGATTTTCTTTTGATCACTCTCAACGCATTTTGCTTTGCTTTGCCTTTTTTTTAAATGGTACTAAGGATTGGACCTGGGGCCTTCACACTGAGCTATATCCCAGTCCTTTATTATTTTGAGATGTGGTCTAAGATGCTAAATTGCCAAGGCTGGGCTCAAACTTGCATTCCTCCTGCCTCAGCCTTCCAGAGTGCTTGAGAATGGCATGTGCCACCATGCCCAGCATATTTTTTTCTCTCTCCATCCTTCCTTCCTTCTTTTTTTTTTGTACCGGGGATCGAACTC
>PVJX010047006.1:0-12137 GCA_004027295.1 Dolichotis patagonum | reverse complement strand
AAGTCCAAAACCCTACAACAGCTGTTTCTCAGTTATAGAAATTTGCCCACATACCAGATGAGAGGTACTCTGGCTATTTGCGTTTCTCTCCTTCTCTGGAATACCTTCTCCCACTTTTTAGTAAGGGTGTATACCGACTTCAGGTGCAAGAAACGCATAGGCTCAACCGCTACTGCTAATTTTTACTGAACACTGTACCAGAAAAGTCAGTTTCTACTAAACAGTAGATCGCACAACTCCCCCAAGACTAACAAAGGTTGTTTCAGGTTTTTTTTTTTTTTTTACTTTGTGAAAATTTAAATTAATGTGTGATGCTTTAAACAGAGCCACTGGTCTGGACCAGTCTTCCCCACCCGACTGCCCCGTCTTCAGCGCGGCAGAGGAGCTCCACAACAGCTTTAAAAAGCGTTCCCAGACTTTGCTCTTCACTACAATAGCCTTCCTTTGGTCCTTCCACCCAAGCCCTCTGCTCCTCCCACATGCATTTGAAAGATAATCCGGAGTCTCCTCCCCTGAGCCGCAGACTTTTCCTAAGGCCTTATCATTTTTTTAAAAACTGCGTTTTCCAGGCCGTTCGCGCCTCTTCGAATACATTTTAATGAGTACTTAGTACACAAGAACCCCTTCCACTCATTGCAGCTCAGGACACACACATTTACCCGCCTTCACATCCACAAAGAGCCTCTGAGACAAGCCGATAAATCCTTGGGAAATAACCTTCCCCAATCCACTCGACGCCCGAGCCTTCAGTCTAGGGAATCCCTAGATAAGGACCCCGCGCCGATCGCCCGAGAAGAAACTTGGATCGGGGACGAGTGGCCGCCTCGACCACGCCGCGCGCCGGTCGAGTCTACCCAGCCTGGCTCCAACGCTCCCGGGGCCCCCTGGACGCTCCCTCCGCGCCGCATCCACGCCCGCCCGCGTCCTTCAGCGCCCATCCACCCGCGAGGTCGCTTCCTCCTCCGCGCCCGCGAGCTCTTCCCTCCGATCCAACTCCTTCCTCCCAAACCTCCTCCGGGCAGTGCCTGCCTCTTCTCGGCCCCCGCGCGCTCACCCACCGTCCCGTTCCTCACCGATCTCTTTTTCGTTGACCCTCGGGGAAAAGCTGGCCATCTATGGGGCACAGTCTGATTCCGGGGACACGATGCGGACGCAACGACAGAGAAAGGAGTAGCTACGGCTGAGGGGCGTGACGCGGGCTCGGTCCCTCCCGGCCCGGGGACGAAGGGGAGGGGCGGGGGCGGCCGCTTCGGCTTCTACCGGCTGCCCAGGGAAAACACCGGGAGACCTCGAAACAAACTACGGGGTCGAACAGACAATAGACCCGGTACCCTGCCTCCTCCCTCCAGACGAAGACAGGGTTCTAAACACAACCGACGACAAAAAAGACACTGTGAACAAAATGGCGGGCGGCGCGGGTGATATGTGGACAGAAAGGGCGTGGCTATGTGACGTCAGAGACACAGGCCCCGCCTCTCGACGCAGGGGACGTGACGGCCAGGGCCCCTCTCACGGGCGTGGCCGGAGCGGGGAGAGTGCGGAGGTGGGGGGTGCTGAGGTGGTTCTGCCTGCCCAAGAACAGAATCTGCCTCTTAGAAGTCGAAATGCCTTTGCAAAAGGCCACCGGAGAATTGTTTAATACATATTATGCCACAGCTGAAAGACTGCATGAAATTTAGATTGGCTGGACCAAAAAGAACAAAAAAGATACTTCAATTTTTGACTCCATTTGGCCACCTCCCCGGCCCCTGTGTGCGAGTTACACTGACGAAAGAGGGTAGCATCGATGTGCGCCATCTGTCAGCCTGCGACTGTGCTGAGGCAAGCCAGCCGGTTTTAGGACGTGCTAAGGTGACAGGGCATGGAGAACTGGAAGACCAGGGATATCGTGCCTCGCTGCGTAGCCTCCCGGCTACCTCTCTCCTGATTGGTCCAGTCCTGCCCCAGAGCTGGTGGTCTTCCGAGTCCGGCTGCTGGCAAAGGCAATCCCTCTGTGTCAGCTCAAAAACCGCACTTCCTCTACTCCAGGCCTGGGCCTCACGGAGGAAGCTAACTATTCACGAATCAGAGCTGATAAACATATTGATGTGTGTGGGATGCCAGTTGGTTCCCGTTTGTAGATGACATATTTGCGTTTAATGGCCTTTATCTGTACTCTAAACCTTGTTACATACCACACTGGAAATTTCAACCATGTGACAGACACGCCTGGAAGAAGGGGCCGCCTAGCTCAACTCTTGAGAGATCTCAATTGACAACACGTAGTGCATGTCCACTTTATCATGTCTAAGTCCGCCATGTTTATGTATGTAATTCTTCAAATAGTGCAATGTTTAACAGAAGCTGTTGCGGTAGCAGGCACCTGCAATCCCAGGTCTCAAGAGAGAATGAGGTAGGAGGAGCCTAAATTTGAACCCAGCTGGGCAATTTACCAATTTATGGAACTCCTAACTGAAAATAAAATAATAAAAAGAACTGAGGCTGTTGCTCCCGCAAAAGCTTTAGGTTCAAATTTGTAGGAAAAAAGGAGGAGGTGAAAGAGGAGGAAGAAGAAGAGGAGGAGGAGGAGGAGTGAAAGAAAAAAGGGAGGGATGCCCCATTTCCTGTTTGCCCAGAGAATACGTGCCAGCACTTTCAGCTGGAGTATTTATCCCAACTTAAACTCCTAGTCTTACCCCTGATGTTTGCCAAGAAATATCTCACTTTTATTAGTGTTCTTTCTACTACTTCAGTAATCTTTGGAAACAAAAGATATTATTCTGTGTATAGTATTCTGTTTTTATTAGTTTACTAGTTTAATAGTGTTTAGTGGTGTCAGTACTTTCTATTTACAAAGTACAGTAATTCTTGATCACTGAAAATGTCAAATCCTAGAAGACATAACATTCCTGCACATGATAGCACTGCTCTCAAACAAGCTGTTAGCCAAAGATTCATTTAATGAATCCAGTTTTTCTTAACTAGATGATTCTGATGATTTTGCAACTAGTATTTCAGAAGGCGGCAGAGTCAGGCCTCCACCGGACTTGAAATCTGATGGAAATAGCCCTGTGGCAGTTGACTTGGGTGTGCTCCGAAAGAGTCAACTCATGATTCCACAACAAAGGTGTAACCTTACCAGCACAGCCAGCAGAAGAATAATGTCAGTGATCCCTCCGAAACCCTGCCATTATGTTGAACTATGCTTTACTGAAGGATTAGTTTTTTACATTACCAACGAAACAAATATCCAAACTTCCTTGTTGGCTTCAGAGCCACCTGGTTCCAAAGGATTAAGTGGAAAAACACTTGACAATGATGAACTGAAAGTCTTTTTTTTTTTTCCTTCCAGTAAGAGCACTGCAAAGTACTGTGCAGAAACCTGAACTGGAGAAATTTTGGTGAACAAGGCCCCTTTTGGTTACATCTTATCTCCAGCAAATTATGACTGGCAAAAGACTTACTTTTACTTCGGTTCCTGCATTTTGTCAATAATTCTTCCCCATCTGCTGGTCAAAGGCCCTAATATCATTGTCTTCTGCAAAGATCAATTGTGTGTTCGACTTTCTTGTAAGTTTTCAATATACTCCAAACAGGAGCATGGCAGTTGCAAAATCATTCACACTGTTTCAGGGATGATTAGCATGAAGCAGTGCATCCCGATGAAATGAACATAACTTCATCTCAAGCTGCTCGACTTCATGAAAGGCAGTGTGGTTATGCATGGGATATGCTTGTTCACACGGAGTCCAGAATGAATTTGAAGGATTCAGCTGATGATCTGAAATCCTAACACATCGTCTTTACCTTAGTCGTGGACTTTCTTGACCAAGGATATTGTGTCTTCCTCAGTAACTTTTATGCTCTTCTCATGCTTTTCTGAGAATTGCATCAAAACAGGGCTGATGAGGTTGGTACAGCTCATTTGAACAGAAAACAAATGCCAAGTGATCTGGAAAGAAGAATTATAAAAGAGACAACTGCAGCCAGATTCTGTGGTGAACATATGGCACTGAAATGGTGTGACAAGCAGGTGGGGACAGTCTTGTCAACCTTCCATAAGGTTACTGTGATTGAAGCAGAGGATAGAAATGATAAAACTAAATCAAAGCCTTGTGTCACTGTGATTATCACAGGACTATGGAGCAGTGGACTTGGCTAATCAGATAATTGCTTCTTATCAGACTGAGCACAAAAGATACAAGGTTTAATATAAGAAATTCTTTCACCACCTTCTGAAGATTGCAGTGCTGAACTCCTACATCCTGTTCAGGAGGACAGTCCTGGGCACGTGATCAGCCATGTGAACCTCAGCTGCTGTTGACTGAAAAAATGCTGGAGGATCATAGCAAGCTAGAGCAGTGACATCTGGGAGGTCATCTGTTTTCTGATGATGTCACATCTCCTACCTTTCTGAAAGGCATTTCCCCAAGAGCATACCACCAACATAAGAGAGACAAAATCCACCCAGCTGCCGCTAAGTTTGCTGTTCAAACAACAAGGAGATTAGAGAAAAACAATGATTTTTTTTTTTTTGGCCACATGTGATGTACTGCTCTGTGATATTCCATGCTTTGAAATTTACCACATTAAAAAAATGTTTTTTGTTTGTTTTTATCTTTTTATTTCTTTGTCTTTTTGAGACAGGGTCTCACTATGCAGTTCAAGCTGGCTGTGAACTCCCTTTGTAGCCCAGGCTGGCTTTGAACTCGCAGCAATCCTCTTGCCTCACTCCCGGGTGTTAGGATTACAGGTATGTACCAACACACCCAGCAAAAAGAAGTGTTAAATAATAATAATCATATACATTTCTGTTACCACAGGAATAGAGTCAAGTGCTGTTTAGAAATAACTCCAAGAACAGTTTTTATATTTTATGTTCACCTTGAACACCAGTCAGATTTTCATCAGCCTCAAAGAGTACATTTATGTGAAATTAATTGAATCCTGACAATCAGCTGTGCTTTTTTTTCCTAAATAGGTAAGTGGTATAAGAAACCATCTCCCTGCCTTGCGCTCTGGATTGCATGATTTGGGGATGGCAGTGCGCAATCTATGTACCGTTGCTGCTTCATGGTTGACATGTTTTGAAATTTTGGGGTTTTTTTCCCTCTTTGAAATAAAATGGATTTGGAAAAAAAAAAAGAAAAATTATCTCCCCTCTTTTTCAAAAAAATCATTTTTGTTACCTTCAGTAAACATATTTATTGAGGATGTGGCACTGGAACTAGCTGCTAAATATTTAGAGTAAAACGAGAAAAAACTGAACATAGTTTTGAGGCTAATATACCAACATTTGTATCATTCCCGGTTACTTATTTAAGCCAACTGCAAGTCATACTGTTTATTTGCACCATTCCAAACAAACGCACAAAAAAATAGCCAGCCATTCTTGGGCATCTAGCTCTGGGTTATTTTGGTGGTCTTTTCATACAATCATTTAACTCCCTCTTCGTTCTCACTAGCCAACAGACTTGCCCAGTACTTTCTCAACTGGCGAAGTGTGACGTGGCATGAAAAACACAGTCATGATTTATGTGCCCGTTGCTAATACTGATATCTGGGAGTGGAGCAGGGACCCCCAATCTTTTCCAGGTTCTTATTGTCCCATTGAATGAATAGGTTAGGCCAATGGTGGATGTGAATGACTGCTGTCTATTTTAGGGCAGAGATAAGAAGAAGAAAAGGAACACCAAAGAAGTGCTAAAGGAGAAAAGGGTGCTTTCAAAAGAAAAAGAGAAGATTGTCCCACTGCAAGAGGGAGGGGCAGTGCCACAAACTTACTGCTGCATCTTCCAGGTTCAGCAAGGTCTTGTAGCAGATCGGAGCCAGGTGCTGGGCTCGGCTTGACCTGGGGTCAGGCTTTGGGGTTGCTGTCGTGCGCCCGTGGTTGGCGGTCTCCTCAGCTGACAGGTCGTGCCCAGTTGCTCCAGCCACATTGCCGTGCCCTGGACTCCTACTCCAACACGGTGCCGTGCGTGTGCTCCCGCGAATTATCCCACTGAACACTCACAACAGTGAGTAGAGTATGGGCCATATTCATGGTTCACACTCGTACTTAGTAACCTGAGAACTGTCACAAAACCCAGGATTCACTGATGGAAAGCAAGGTAGCAAGAAGTAGGGTAGTGGGCCGGAAATTTAGCTCAGTGGCTTAAGCGCCTGCCTGGCAAGTGTGAGGTCCTGAGTTCAATTCCCGGTACCAAAAAAAAAAAAAAAGAAGTAGGGTAGTGAAACAAGTCTGGTTTTAAATCTAGCACCTGCCACTTACCAATCCATTTCCTCTCATCTTACCCAAAGGTTTAATAGTCTGGAATTTTCATGCAGTCATACCTTTGGTTTTTTCTATACCATTTTTTACCTAATAGGAAGGGACATAAACATCAGAGCAGTAGAATAATCATTGGCACATTCTTTTGTTCAAAGGAAGAGTGAGCATAACTATACGTATAGAAATAATCAGCTGCATGTAGTGGTACATACCTGTGATCCCAGCACTAGGGAGGCTGAGGCAGGAGGATTGCTATGAGTTAGAGGCCAGAGTGGGCTACAAAGTGAGTTCAGCATCATCCTGAACTACATAATGAGACTCTGTCTCAAAAAGACAAAAAGAAAAGAAAAAAGAAGGAAAGAAAAAGAAAACATTTGGAAGTAGATTACAATCTAAAAATTCATGCCTTTTTGTTTTTAGATTATAAAATATTTCCCTATATTAACAAAACTTTTCATCGTATCATTCATTGTATATAGCCTTAACTTTATTTGGAGTTGAACTTTTTCCTTTTCTGCCCTAAACTGAAGAATAATACTAGAAGGATGGGCTTCTCTTGTGACTAACTTTTCATCATTCCATGGATGGTCTATTTCTCTTGATGTCATGAACATAACCAGTTAACAATAATGAACTCTTCCTGAAAGCTTATATTCACCAAAATTAGGGCAATTTGGGTGAGCTGATGTCAGGATGTGTACCCATGTAAGTCTCTAAAGTTATAGACAAATCACTAAATAAGTTTTGCATTGGGAAAGTTTCCTACAGGAAGGGTTTTTATGGTGCTGGGAATTGAACCTGGGGCTTTGTGCATGGTGGGTAAATGCCCTACTATTGAGCTATATCCCCAAACCCAGAATCTTATTTTTGAACCTATTTTCTTAGAGAGGAAAGTAAGTAACCATTCCCTTTAACTAAAGGGAAAAATATCGACTTAAAGCAACAACCTAGCCAGGCATAGTAGCACATGCCTGTAATCCTAAAAATTGGAAGGCTGAGGCAGGAGGCTTACCATGAGTTGGAGGCCAGCTGGGGCTACAAAGTAAATTCAAGGCCAGCTTGAACTGCATAGTGAGACCTGGTCTCAGAAAAAAAAAAAAAAAAAGCAACAACCAACCATGTATAAAACAAGAGAAAATAAATTATACAATTGTTTGGGGCTACACTGATTACCAACACACACACACACACACACACACACACACACACACACACACTAAAACTACAATGCCAAACACTTTGTTTTCTAATGTAGTTAAATCTCAAAGATGAAAAAGATTGCTAGACTTTTTGACTGTGTACTGCCCAAGACCGAACAAAGCTAACAGCCTGAAAAGCATGCATTGTCTATATAATAGGAGAGTTGCTTGTGTTTGCTTTTCATACCTCTCGAAGTCTAGATGACAGATTGTTATGTCTGGTGGGTCTGGGGTCTAGGGTTAATTCAGAATGCAAGCATCTCTATTATTGTCTTTATAAAAATAAGGCCATAAATGAATTAAGATTGAGACAATGAAAAAGACTGAGACAATGGTACATATAAGCCAATAAAAAACATACCGTGTGATTTTGTGTATTAATTTTACATGGAAAAATAAGTGAATTAAAGAGATCCTGTCCAATATATATTTGGGGATTTTTTGCTTTTGTTTGGTTCTAGAGATTGAACCCAGGATCTCAACACATGCTAGACAAGTACTCTCACACTGAAATATACCCTCAGCTCTTAAAAATCCCAAAGACTAAGCATTTATTTATTTATTTATTTATTTATTTTTTTTTTTGCAGTACTGGGAATCGAACTCACCACCTTGTGCTTGCCAGGCAGGCACTTATGCCACTGAGCTAAATCCCCAGCCCCTAAAGACTAAGCATTTAAATTAATGAGGCATAGCCTTATTTTCAGACTCATAGCCAAAAAGGATCTTAGAGCCAGGTGTGATGTTACACACCTATAATTCCAACACTCAAGAGGCTGAGGCAAGATTGCCATGATTTCAAAATCTTTTTGGGCTACATAGAGAGTTCAAGGCCAGACTGAATTGAATAAGGAGACCCTATCTCAAAAAAAAGGAAACTTAGAGATTCCTGTAGTAGTGTAGCCTTAGAGCTCTGGTTTAATCCCCAGTACCAATTTTTTTTTTTTAACCATTTTGTGAGACAGTGTCTCACTGTATAGTCCAGGCTGGTCTTGAACTCACCATGTGCACTATGTGGCCCAGGCTGACCTCAATCTCACAGCAATCCTCTGTCTCAGCCTCCTATGTGGTGGGACATAAGTTTGCACCACACCCAGCTAAAACTTTTTTTAAAAAATTATTCTTATTCTTATTCTTATTCTTATTCTTATTCTTATTCTTATTCTTATTCTTATTATTGCGTGTATCAAAAAAGGAAAAGAGGCAACTTCTCTTTTTTCTCTTCTTTTTCTTTTTCTTTTTTTCTTTCAGTGCTGGGATCATACATAAGGTCTAGGACCCCTAGCATGCTAGGCACTGGGCTAAAACCCCAGGCAGTTCCTATGCTGGAGACCAGGCTGGGCTGTACGGGTAAGTCGCTGAATACAGAGACCTCTGGCTGTGTGGGAAAAGAACATATGCACAGTGCTCTGAAGTCACAATAACACCACAGCTGAGGCAGCCAGGGACTAGGGCTGCTAACATTCTCTGTTCCAGAGCCATAAAGCTGCTACCCTTAGAGATCAAACAGTTCTCTAACTGACAAGATCTACTACTTGGAGAAGTCTTTGAACTAACTTCCTAAGGTTCTGCTCAGTTCCCAGCTTACATCAGTATCCCTTTCCTTTGTTTAAAAACCAAATAAATTCTCCTGTCTAGAGAAGTTCTTTGTCTCTTCTCCCAGGGAGTTTTGATCTTGCTGGAGCCCCTAACATCATACTACTGAACTCTTATTTAAGCCATTTGCCAGGCACTTATTCTAGGAGATTAGGGCTAAACCAAGTCCCTGATATTCTTCTCTCTCTCTCTTTTATGGACAGAACTGAGGGTTGAACTGAGGGCCTTCACACTGAAATTCATTTCCAGATTGGTTTTGTTTTTGAGAAAGAGTCTCCCTAAACTGCTAAATTACCCAGGCTGGGTGCAGCCTCCCAGTATGCTGGGATTATAAAACTCCTACCCTCTGTTTTGTTTTGTTTTCATTTTCATTTTGGGGACAGAGTCTCATTATGTAGCTCAGGCTAGTCTTGACCTCACTATGTCACTCAGGCTGGCCTGGAATTTGAGGCAATCTTCCTGCCTCAGCCTCCCAAATACTAGGATCATGGGTGTGAGCCATCATGCCTGGTTTTCCATTCTTTTTAAAGAATGAAATTAGAGACTGCTGGTGCAATTAAAGTCCAATGTATTTTAATGTCAATTCATGCTATAGCTATTTGCCAGTTTGAATTGGTGTGAACCACCCACAACTCATACCTCACATTTTGGGAGACACTGTCCTATACCATAGCAGCATTAACTGAAAATACATTTTAACTCTGAGCACTATTATTCTTGGGTAGCACTGTAAGTCAGACACATTACTTGGCTCTTATTTAACGGTGTGTCTTCAGGGCATGGATTGTTATTTCTCCATCCCACAGAAGAATGAGCTCAATTCCAGAGAGGATAGGAGAATGCTCCTAGCACAGTACATAAGGATGACTAAGGCAGAGGTAAATAAACGAGGGGTTTAAATTCCTGATAAGGACTTAGCTGTCTTCCTCCCCTTGATGGAATCTAGGAGTCAGGAATTGCACAAGCGTCAGTGTTGCTCCAACTATCCACAAAGGCTGCAGGGGCAGGGAGATCACCCTCATTAAACTCTCTCTGACCTTTTGCCAGGTCAGCCCACTTAATCCTCCCAGCAAACAGATCTCCACTCTGCAAAGAAACAGTTCCTTATTGGGTAGGTAACTTTTGCAAATCCACACACTTCTGCTAAGAGGTGAATCTGGGGTTCAAACCCCAGTTCTTGTCTGAGTTCATGTGTCTTGCTGACATTATGAAACTATGAATTTGGAGAGCTTTTGGGCTCCAGGCTGCTTTTGCCACCAAATCAAAATGTAATGCTGATAAAAAGATGCCATCAGCCTGAGCCATTAAAGAGTTGTCCTAGCCTTCTCAGCCCCTTGAGTGGCCACACAAGCAGACCTCCGCCTTCCTCGTGGAAGTTCCCTTCATTTGGCCGTCATTTCATATTGCATCATACTGTTACTTTAGAGCAGTGGCCACATGTGAGAAATTGGACCCATAGCACATGGGAAGCCAGCAAGTGACATATCCCTTATTTCTTAATGGCTCATCTGATGTGAGCATTATTTTTGGATGAATTATCTACCATTCTTTTCACCCCCAGTACAGCCTATTCCACACCAAAACTAAATTTTTTCCAATAATATTCCTTTTTATCAGTAAATTTAAAGATGTCATTTATCTCCTTTTTTGCTTGTTTGTATTTTTGAGGGGTTTGTTTCCATTTGTTTATGTGGGGTTCTTTGGAAACAGGGTCCCACTCTACAGCCCAGTCTGGCCTCAAATTGGTAATCCTCCTGCTTGGCTTCCCAAGTGCTGGGATCAGAGGTGTGCACCACCATGGTTGGCTCCAAATCACCCTTCTACACGTGAAATTTGGTGGAAAAATAATAACTGAATGAAAGGTTAAATGGGGATATAGAAGAATTGGCAGCTAGCTGAACTCCAAATGATTCGATCACAAGAAGGAAATAAATAAAACCGTAATACAATCAAGCCATGCGAGGTTTTTTTCTTAAGCGATGATTATTTGCTTAGACCATCTATACCAGTCCCAAAACTCAGTGCTCCCCAAGTCTCTGAAACATAGTTCTGAAGGGAACTGCTTCTGTGTTATCTTGTTCCAATAGGTCCTGAGATTTGGATTCGTTTAGCTAGCAAATATAGACAAGAGAAGGCAGAGAAGTGGGAGGAAAAGCTTGAGAATAGTTGCCAAGATTTTCTTTTTGTAACAAATGTCTCCTCAAGAAGGAAGAGCTCATTCTCTTATCTTTTTAAATCCCACAGCATCCTATTCCCCCTCAAATTTATTTTGGAATCTCTCCAGTACTAAAATCCATTGATAATAATCTTTCTTATCTCCTTTTCCTTGCCTGCCCTCTTACAAACAGAAGATGAGTTTTGCTTTTTACTAAAATCTTTTCATCATTAAAATTTATTTTTTAAGTTTATTTTTTATCAAAGCATGCTAGTTTAGGGAGATTAAACTAGTTTAGGGAGATTAAAATAAGACGACTTATCTCAAAAGCAAATGCATTTTGATGTCTTGCACTCCCACTCCATTTAACACTTCCTGTCACTTAGGGACCTCTCAATTTGTTACATTTTCTCTCTCCTTCCCTCTCCTCCCCTTCTTCTCCTCCCTTCTTGCTCTCCCTCTGCCTCTCTGCACTGCTGGGGATCCAACCTAAGACTTCATACAAGGTAGGCATGTGCTTTACCATTGAGCTACAACCCAGCCCCATCTCCACGTATTTCCACAAATACCTGTAGTATATCATTTTTGTCACATAGTAATTTTTCAATTAGCAATAATCGAGCCTCGGATAAACCTCATTGGCTACGATACTGCCACTGCGCAAAGCTCACATAGTAATTTTTGTAAGTCAGTTTTGAAAAGCTTAACAATGTGAATAAGGTATTTATGTGATCGTTTATTATTATCCAAAATAGAGGTAATAAGTTCATTTAATCCTCAAAGTATAAAAGTCTAGGTTTAGGGGTATAGTTCAGTCACATGTTTAGCATATATGAAGCTCTCAGTTCATATCTAGTTATTGTTATGACCCAAAAAACTAGATGATGTCCAAAAGGGGGGTTGAAAATAGCGCTTTTTTTTTTTTTTTTTTTTTTTT